>JAIUZE010008686.1:0-78521 GCA_022085475.1 Heliosperma pusillum | reverse complement strand
ATGCATTTAAGCAGTAGGATACCTCTCCGTTCCGACATTCCAGCCTTACGAACGGGAAGGTAGCCAAGGGAATGAGAGTACAAAGCACAAGACAAAATAGTGCTCAAACCGTAACATTTGTAAAACCGACTCAAAGTGGAAACATACCAAAAACCGTCACAAAACATGTGATACAAGCGAGTGAAATATCATACATCCAAAACAATAATATTATAAGTCGCTACGTAAAATTATACGATAAACGAATGATTAGAAATATTATAAATGAAAACCGTAAACAAAAATCCCAAACAATATCCAGCAGGTGCCAGCCGGTCAGGCTGACCGGCTGCCGGTCCACCGGCTCAGGCCACAAGTCAATACGAAAATTAACATGAAACATCAGTGTGTCCTAGCCGGTCAGGTCGACCGGCTGCCGGTCAACCGGCTGGGACCAGTGGGTCATATGAAAAACAAAGGAAGAAGGGGGTGTCTCAGCCGGTGGTCTGATCGGCTGCCGGTCGACCGGCTGAGCCCAACTTCATATTTCAAAATCACGTAAAACTCCAATAATATACAGCCACTGCCCCAGCCGGTGGTCTGACCGGCTGCCGGTCGACCGGCTGAGGTCAGCAGTACACGAAAATGCCTTGTTTCATCAAGGTCGACTTTTGATAATTATCGACTATCATTCTAATTCATCAATACTCATGTAAATACTCAATAAACAACATCCATCAACAATAATACAAGTCATAAGCTTACTAACTATAATCTAAACACGGTTTCTATCCTAGAAATCACATAAAACACGTCAATGATATCGAGTAACCCTTCACCGTTACCTTTAAGCGTCTTCACTACTCGTCAAGCTCCTCTTCAATTAGAAAGTAGTCTTTGTCGGGATCTTGGAGGTCACCACCTACAAATAGATCATGAAAGATGAATAAAATTGATCTTGAGAAAGACGGAAAGATTGAAAAGCGAGAAAGACGATGATTTTAATATCAATATGGATAGAGGAAGGTAAGGGGAGAAGAATGAGACGAACTTACGTGAATTCTAGCAAGTAACGAATGAGCAAGGATGATTCAAAGATCGAAAAAGCTATGGAGGCAAGGGTTTGATATTTGCTTAAGGAAGAAGTAAGGGTTTTGGTTTATGATGAATGAAATAGGTTAAAAGAGTATGAGTGGAATATAAGGGAAGAAAAGTCAATAAAAGTCAAACTCGCCTTAAGACGGGATTCCCATGGAATCTCGCGGAAATTCCAAATACGAACTCGGAAATTCTAAATTCGACTCGGAACATAAAATTCTAAATTAAAACTTAAATTTGCTGAAAAGATTTCGTAAAATATTTCTACTAGAAAAATAGGGTACATTTCCGGGTGTTACACTCTTCTCCACTTCACATCATACTCAACAATTACTCATGACAGTTCACATCAGGTATACATATATGCCTCGAGACATCATTGGTGTTACCGACTAAGAGCTATAGGGGCAATTTTCCGATTTTAGGATGTCTCCAAAATCTTTGCGGTGGCTCCTTATGACTCCTACCTAGGTTCTTTTTATTAGAAACTCCTAAGTTCATTTGGTTCATTGGTTTAGGATCCAAAATCATCGCTCCCATACCCCTTTGTAACACCCCCATCTATTAAAGAGCCTTACGAGGCTTCCTTAGTGCAAAAGGATGCTACCATCTCGGTTGCCCGAGATAGTACATATCAAATAGATCATAATAGAAAAGTTTATTAAAGCAATAGTTATCTTAAATTACATTATTCCAATCCAGACGACATATCGTCTCAACAACAATAATCCAAAGACGAAATAGAGAATAATAAGTGTGAATGTCTAACACTCTAGATATCCTCGCGGAAGTTACGACTCAACTATGACAATCCCATCAGTTCCCCCAATGCGAGCTCAACGTGTTATCTGTTGGTCATCTGCTCACCATTCCCCGATTGATCACAACAGTTTTAGAAAACAGTAACGAGCTCAAAAACGATATATGCCCACCGGAGCAGCACCTCTGCAGCATCAGGTTGCCATCCCTGACCTGCAAAACCACCTATTGATGCCAGAACTCAGCAACATCAGGTAACCATCCCGGAACATTAATGTGCACATGCTTCTCGCAGCGGGAGTGATACGAGAGGTGAACTTGGGGTGTGATCCGTCTCTCGTCGGATCACCAAAATAGTAACGAAGTAACCACTCCAAACTCGAAACCCAAACTCCATCACCATCATCAATCAAGTAACAACATCACAACAATGCATCTTATCACAATGATTAACATACATATTACTGAGTAGGGAAAACCCTACCTTATTCATAAATCCGCAGCAAATCACAATCAATCAACTAGAAATCTTCTTCAACGAAGTCGTCCCCTAAACATGAAATTAACATATATTCTATACTAACCCTTCTTCCCTTTTCCCCCAATTCAATTAGGGTTTCAATGGATAATAAGTATTAATCAAAATAATCATATAATTCAATTACTTACCAACGAAATCAAGAAGACAAGGAGTAAATCCAATCTGGCTTGGAATGATTAACAATACTTGAGAGGTTTTGAGAGAGTTTAGAATACTTAGGGCTTGATTATCAAACGTAAACTGAAGAAAATATGTTTTAAACCCTCTTCATTATCTTTAATCAAACTGTCTGATAAAACCGCACAGACAGGTGCACTCGGTCGTGTATACCGCACTCGGACGAGTACACCACAATAGGTCGAGTGCACACTCACTCGGTCGAGTGCCAACTAGGCATAAGGCTTCCCAACTGACACACTCACCCAACTCGGTCGAATACACCTCACTCGGCCGAGTACACCACCCACTCGGTCGAGTGACCCTTACTAGACTGAGTACACAGTACTCAGAAATACAGAGTATCACAAATAACATTAATTTTCTCCATCTATGTCTACAGTATCTCTAACAGTAAGCCGGTTTCAAGTTTCACTTGAATTGTTTATCTATGTATAGAGTTTCAATTGAATTGTTTATCTATCTAACATTAATTGTTTATCTCTACCTATGTCCTTGTTTTGGTTTCCTAAACTGCGATTTACTGTAATAAGAAAAGGGGTTATGGTTGGATTAGGCGGCTTGTAACACTCCCAATTAACCAAGAGCCTTTAGCAAGACATTCTCAGTTAAATGAGATTGTTACCATCTCAGTTTTCTTAGGTAATAATATCAAAGATAACAATAGGAACACTTTAACTTAAAATCTCAAACCAATTGCATAATAAATACCGTCTTACAACCAATTCTCAAATACTTGTTTAACTGATTACATAAGCGGAATACTTTATTCGAAATAACTGAACTATAAATCTAATGGTGATGACTCCTTTAACTGTCTCGTCTGGTACGTTCCCACTTTCCCATCCACAGCCAAAGTACATCACGCTTATTGCAAACCTGTTTGACGCACTGCTCACCTAATGGTCGGAAATTACCAAGAGGATCACCACATAAGTTTAAATTAAGAATAAGAAAGCACACACGGTCAACCAAAGGTTGAGTAGGGTAACGTAGTAAAAAATACAATAAACAAATTGACATCTATCAACAACGATCATCTGTACTCAGTAATATCATAACATTTCAAATACTCTGATCCCTTAACGGTCTTCTCAACCCTTAGGTTGGCAGCTCATAACAAATATACATATCTCCATATACTCCGAACCCCTAACGACCTCCTTAATCCACAAATTGGCATCTCAACATAATTATAAACTCCGAACCCCTAACGACCTCCTCAATCTGCAGATCGACATATTTGCATTACAATCATCGTTATTCACAACATAGGTTATAGCATAATTGCCAATAATCAACATCTCATTCATTAAACTCATCTCAAGCTTTCATATCATCATTATAGTAATTCGGGCAGGTCATACAACATCATAAACCGTCACAGAATAGGCCATAGAACATCATAACCATCACAAACAAACAAACACAACCAATAACCAACATATTAGGCATGTCTCGCTCGAGACCAGACCTGTCTCGGCTGAAACACCGTCTGTCTCGCCCGAGACGGGTCTATTCCAGGCGCAACTTAAGTAGGAAGAAACCCTACCTTTTCGCAACTCTTCACGTACAAGCAACACGCAAGATTTAAACCCTTTGTTCTACGAAACCACTGCCTACAAACATATATTAACAAATCGAATCACTAACTTACATAATTATAATTCATCATCTTCCTAGATTTATTTATAAGTATTATTTTCATTAATCTTAAACATCGGGTGATGTAGACAAGATGCTAGGTGATTATGCAGTATTATTAAGATAATTAGAGCTTACCATACAAGGATTAATGAGATTGATGAGCCTTTCTCCCTAAATCTCCAATTTCAAGCCTTCTCTCTATCTCTGTCTCTTTCTTGCTAGGGTTTTAGATTATGAGTTATGAAAGATAGAAAGTCTAGGCAGGGTAGGAGAGGGTTTTATTAGGGTTAAGCTAGTATAGTCGAGCTAGGATTAATAGAATATATTTATTAAATTCAGTTGCGGAAATAAGGAAAACACGCGGTTCAGCACTGACACTCGTTTCGCCCGAGACAAGGCCTGTCACGACCGAGACGTTGCTTATCTCGACCAAGATGGGCCTCCACTTTCTTCCTAAGCGATCCATACCACTCCCAAGTATGAACACACTACCAAATATACTTATGTAAATGATGGTTATTACAATCTTCCCCCCTTAAAAAAACTTCATCCTAAAGTTCGCACCACACACGCACAAGGCGTAGTCAATACCATTATGCTCTTTCTCTATGCTATTTCTGAAAGTCCATAGACCTTAATTAGACTCCTCTAATTAGTTACTAAATTACTTGTTAATTTAGTATTTAATGATCTATGTAACATGCATGCAAATATAAAGACATTTATATAAAAGAAGAAATTTCCTCACGTTGATATGGAAATAAAATGGGCACAACAAGAACTCCTTCTTGTTGTTCTTGAGCTATAAATATGGATGAACAAGAATAATTTCCAAATTAGAAGACCTCCTTCAAGTTGCACCAAGATGATACCAAATAATCTACCCTTATTATTAACTAGATAATAAGATAGATATTATGTTACTAATATTAGTATATATTACTACACTAGTAATACTTAGGAAATATTAGTATTATGAGAGTTTTAGTTAGAGGATGAGTTTTAGAGAGAAGTGTGAATTTAAGCACAAAATGAAGTGATAAAAAATGAACCACTATTGTTCATTATATAGCCAATATGGTCGGACCATGCATGTCCATATCGCCTCTTATTTTGTTTAATTTATTCACATGCAATAAGGTGGAGTGTAGGAAATGTTAGAATGATTAAAGTATGTAGGTTATGTCACAATCAAAAGGAGAATTGTGTAAGAAGAAAAGAACAAAATCATTTCTTCCTACACATGCCATAACCGGCCACATGTGCCATATTATGGTCCATTTTGATTTTTTATATTTGTCCTACAAATACTTATTAATCATATGCTTAATTATCTTGTATAATTAAGTGTTAATTTGATCATATAACAATTATATGACACATTTAAATAAATAATATGTACTTAACATTTTAAGTAATATTTTACCATTATATCAATATATAATGGGTCCCACAATGCTTAGTTAATTTATTTTACAACTCCTTGTTAATATAATTAACTAATTACCTCTATCTCAAAACCTCAACTAATTTAGTAATTTAACGATTAATTATTAAGTTAAATCTTATTTAATCATATTAAAATAAGATATAAATTTATTAGTCAATTATCTCATAATTGAAAAATAAACTTAATCGAATTTGAATTCATAACTCAATTTCTAATAATTAACTCTTGTACATATCGAATATATGTAATGGACTAATTAACTGTATCATATACAAATAATTAGTTAGTATTTGGATTTCATCCTATAGGTGTGACCGAAAGGGATCAGTTGATCACCGCCGTCATACGACAATAACGTCAAACTCTAGTCAGCCAACCGTTATTGATTTACGTTAATCAACTGATTAATCATATATATAGTCAATATACTCCCTCCCATCCAGACCAAAGGTTATACTTACCTTATTTGGACCATCCAAACCAAACTACCCATTCCTTTTTGGGTAACAAATAAGACCAAATACTCCTCATCTACCCTATATATTTACACAAAATGCCATTACCCCACCCACCCAACTAACATTAAATATTCAAGTGGTCCTACTTCCATTCCAATACTACCCTTCCTTTATCAACTTTTTCTTAAAACTTGTGCTCCCTCCCATGTAACCTTTGGTTTGGATGGGAGGGAGTATATCCCAATTATATTCCTTAATGAGATTTATTAAGTGGCGCACTATTGTGGAGGACACCTACTCCAACAATTTCTCTTTGTCAACCATCGTCAAATGCGATGTACACAACATAACTCGATGCAAAAAATACAGTACAACAACTTGCATTTACGAAGGAATAATCAAATGATCGAGCCATCAGAGTACACATAAGAGCACACAATAGCATGTAATATCACATTATATCCCCTAACAATAAGGTGATTGAGGAATCGTATGATACGCCTTTAAGCTCGTTAATTCTCCGGTAAATTGCATAGTTTGGGATCCCATGAGCATCCAAAGAGCATCCTTATGTTGAGTTGTGGACTCCTTAGTTTGGGCTCCATTTTGGTTTCTCATTTGTACACCAAACCATTTCACAAATCTTCATTCTTGGGCTTGTCATTTCTCATAGTACCCTTCCATGGTCAATCTTTCTTCCATTTAGCTTAGTGAACTTTGATGCTTGATAATGTGCTAGGAAAAAGCTTCTAATTGCTTAGATTCCTACAAAATGTCACAAACACACGCAATACACCTCTAACAATAGCTCACAAACACATTAAAAGAAGTGCAATAATCAAATAAACCGAGCTAAAATAGAGAGTTAAATTATATATAAAATGGACTCATCAAACACCCCTTAACCTAAACCCTTGCTTGTCCTCAAGCAAGCACACAATATAATGTATGACAAGGACAATGGTGCGAGCAATAATCATCCCATCCAAATGCAATTCCCGACTATTAGCTTAAAGTACAATGTATCAAATCCCGAAACAACTTGGGCATAGGGAAAATGCAATACATGGATAAGATTTACATGACGGCGTGGTAATAAGGACTTCACATGGACATTCCGACTCTTGCATGATCCTTAAATGACATTGGACTTCTCACGGGATAACACTCACACTCATGAAATGAACATGGCAAATATATGTGAATGTGTCACTCTCCTATCTACGACTCAAGATAATGCGCCCGCAATCTAGTATGGTAAACATTCCAAATTAATAATAGTATGCTAGTCATGATCATAATGCATAAGAAAAGAAGCCAATAATACAAAGTAGAAGGCTATGGGAAATAGGTAAGAAGGTGGACAAATGAATTTGGTCATGTGGAGCTAATGTCAAGCTAGTGACAACCAAATGTGTAAGAATGCTTATTCCAAACCGTAACCCTTCCCAAACGACAAGAACTAGAGCCAAAAGCAGCATATTGGCTCATTTAACATTACAAGACACATGTATACTTTCCAAAATCAAATACTTCATAAAATATGGAAGCAACTCATTCTTCTTCTCTTCTTTTTTTCATCTTTTTTTTCATTTTTTATTCTCATACTTCTTTCTTTTCTTTCCTTCATCATTTTGTATATTTCATGTTTTTTTCAAATCTTTTTTTTATTCATTCTGTAAACTCAACATCCACCAAGATACGGGAATCAGCAATCCCGCAACGACAAGCTTACAAAAGTGACACATTCTAGCAAATCCCAAAAATAAAAGCACCCCAACACAAGTAGACAGTTACTAGCTCAACAAAGCTAGGCAATGTTATTTGTAGCTAGGAAATGGGTAATTGTTGGGCCATTTATGTTAGAAAGCAAGTGAATGACTTCTAATGCAGTCATGATAGCAAAACTCATACAAAATGGAACAAAGACAATACTTGTGCGTCTAGATGTAACGCACACCAAGAGGAGAAACTACACACACCTAGATGAGACCGGGTATATATGCACCAGCCATTGGAGGGTCTACCTTACCATATATGTAGCTTACAAATGTCAAGAACAAGTCAATTTTGTTCAAAAATCAATCCCTCACCCACTATGTCAAGACATCCCCGTGAATGCAAAATCCCGACAATAAAGCATGATTCATTAGCTTAAAAGAGCTACAATATAGGAAATGCAAGGAGGAATGACATTATGCAAAACACAAATGGGTGGACACAACATCAAACTTTTACTTTCAATTTGCAAATGTTTAGATTAGATTTCTCATAACTAGACACACTAAATCCCTCCCCCAAGCTAGAACACACATTATCCTCAATGTGTGACACAAAGATGGACAAACAAAAACCAACAAGGGGATATGGGATGACACATGCGGAAATAAAGGAAGGAAAGAAAGCATACTAAAGTGTAGAAGCCTCCCCCAAGCTAGCTTCAAAACGGTGTAGCCCAATCCAAGTAGCAAAGTACCTGCAATAGACAAACTACTACAAACTAAAGCAAACTAAATGTCTAAATGTCTAACTATTACAACCAAATTGAAATTGCAATTGTCCAAAAACTGGTAATTGACAAAAACTAATTTTCTCTTATGAGCATCCTTTAATCTCTAAAAAGCATGTCAACGCCCTTAGAAGTTGATCATATTCCTGCGCATGAGCAGTACTAAAGCAAATGTAAGCAACTGATAAGATATAAGCATGAAAGATCAAAGGTATGGAAGGATAAATCTTATCAAAATGAGCATTTGAGATTTCAAAGAGATCAACCGTACTACTCCACTCGTCAGCAAGAGATGGAGCATCATGCTTAAGACCATAAAATAAACCGTTAGTGCTTAAATTATCATTATAAATGGTCTTAAATTGGTGGTATGAAAACTCAAGGTGGTACGACTCATCAAAAATTGAGGGTTTATCCCACTTAACCTCTAAATTAGTAGCACCAAGTCTTCCATCAACCTTCAATGGATCAACTAAATCTCATGTAAAAGGATTTGCAAAGGTTTCAAATAACTCGGGCAAAACCCTACCCCTTTTATGACAAACGAGCCCAACATCATCAATGGTAGTATTGTTATCTACTACAAGGTCAATGTCATCAACATGAATCTCTAAATGGTCAATTGGAATTATACTAGAGGGACTTTCAAGAAAGAAAGGAGGACCATCATCATCGTCATCCAATAGTTCAAAATGATTAGAGAGAAAAGACTCACATTGGTAGGGTGAATGAGCACAAGTAGTGATCGATCGCGCCATTTCTTCAAGTATTTGTTGGCAACGAACCAGACATGCATGGCGTTCCTCTTCGCGTTGGGCTTGCATTTGTTGCATTTGTTGATAACAAACAAGAATCGCATAGCATTCCTCTTCGAAACCCGACAAGGAAGGTTATTGGCAAGCTACCTCTTGACATTGGGAGGCCATGAAATTCAAGAAATTCCAAAGCTCCTCCCCTCTCTTGTAGTGGACACTACCACAACTCATGTAAATAGCCAATTCTCGTGTCTTATAATCCATGTTATCAAGTAGAACTTGACCCATGTAATCCCAATCAATGACCTGTCCAAGGGACATGAGATGATCACCATAGTTATAAAACCGGTTAAGATAGTCATGAAAAGGCTCATCCTTGTGTTGTGGGTATCGGAATCCATAGTTATTCATTATGTTAGGCCAAAATTAGATAGTTTCAATACCTTAAAAAGGAACTAAAACTATAAGGAAACCATGAGAATGGTCTTAAGGAACAAGAGGTCCTCGAGACAAAATAAAACAAGATAAAATTCAACAACTAATAGCAAAAAAAACCGTGCTCCCCGGGACCAGCGCTAAAATTTGAGAGGCTATCGCACACCTAATCAAAGATAAATACCCTAGACACAAATGAATGTAGTAATAGGGGTCGAACATAAGGAGACGGGAGTTGCTGTACAAGTTGTTATTGGGTGAATTCTATCAACGTCGGTTATCGATTGGTTTGGTTGGGTTTATGAAACAACAATAATAATAAAGGAAGAGTCTAGGGAGGTCGGGTCACACATGCAAATTATGTAAATGCTCAAGTCAAACTACGAAATTGATAATAACGATAATTGTTTTGGTTAAAGACACCCACCTCTCGATATTAGTGTCAACCATAGATCGGGTCCTAACGAACTCTCGCTTTGGCTTGGTTGATCTACTAACACATGCTTAGTCTAATTCAATTTCGTGCCTCTCGACAAATAGAAAGAATTAACGAATCTAGTCAAGGATTGTGATCAATAATCAAAGACTAACAATACAATGCAATCATGTGATAGAAACAACTATTTGATATCATAACATCTCATTTCACCAATTTCAAATATTTTTTATGCATGGCTTCCCTAATTCTCTAGACAAAGTAACTACTCTTGCAAAATGATAACTAATTTAATAATAAATGATAAAGTAAACATGATAACTAACTAATAATGGAAATGACAAAGGAAATAACAAAACAATTCAAGAAATAAAATTACCTCAACAAACGAGATGAAACTTGAAATTGAAGAACACAATGGAATCAATTAACTTACAAATGAACTTGTAATATAAATTGAAATACTTAAAGGAATTATTTGTAACAACTAATGGAAACTAAACTATTCTAAACTAATCTAATGACTAATGATATTATGTAAAAGAGTGTTTTTAGAGTGTAGAATGATGTACAAGATGATCCTAAGTGTCAAAGTCCCTTTCCTTTATACAGGGAGAGGGACTTGAAATGGATGCAACTTACAGCACCCCTACCCCGATCGGGGAATGGGAACCCCGATCGGGGTTTCACTAATCCGGGTACATTTGCCTATTGACTCAATTAAAACCTTGAGGAATCGTATGATATGCCTTTAAGCTCCTTAATTCTCCGGTTAATTGCATAGTTTGGCATCGCATGAGCATCCAAAGAGCATCCCTATGTTGAGTTATTGACTCCTTAGTTTGGGCTCCATTTTGGTTTCTCATTTGTAGACCAAATCATTTCACAAATCTTCATGCTTGTGCTTGTCATTTCTCATAGTACCCTTCCATGGTCCATCTTGCTTCCATTTAGCTTAGTGAACTTTGATGCTTGCTAATGTGATAGGAAAAAGCCTCTAAATACTTAGATTCCTACAAAATGTAATAAACACAAGCAATACACCTCGAACACGGAATTAGCTCACAAACACATCAAAAGAAGTACAATAATCAAATAAACCGAGCTAAAATAGAGAGTTAAATTATATATAAAATGGACTCATCAAACTCCCCCAAGCTAAACCCTTGCTTGTCCTCAAGCAAGCACACAATATAATGTATGACAAGGACAAGGGTGCGAGCAATAATCATCCCATCCAAATGCAATTCCCCACTAGTAGCTTAAAGTACAATTTATCAAATCCCGAAACAACTTGGGCATAGGGAAAATTCAATACATGGATGAGATTTACACGACGGCGTGGTATTAAGGACTTCACATGGACATTTGGACTCTTGCATGATCATTAAATGACATTGGACTTCTCATGGGATAACACTCACACTCATGAAATGAACGTGGCAAATATATGTGAATTTGACACTCTCCTATCTACGATTCAAGATAATGCGCCTGCAATCTAGTAAGGTAAACATTCCAAATTAATAAGACAATGCTAGTCATGATCATAAAGCATAAGAAAAGAAGCCAATAATACAAAGTAGAAGGCTAGGGGAAATAGGTAAGAAGGTGGACAAATGAATTTGGTCATGTGGAGCTAATGTCAAGCTAGTAACTACCAAATGTGTAAGAATGCTTATTCCAAACCGTAACCCTTCCCAAACGACAAGAACTAGAGCCAAAAGCAGTATATTGGCTAATTTAACATTACAAGACACATGTATAATTTCCAAAGTCAAATACTTCATAAAATATGGAAGCAACACATTCTTCTTCTCTTCTTTTTTTCATCATTTTTTTCATTTTTTATTCTCATACTTCTTTGTTTTCTTTCCTTCGTCATTTTGCATATTTCATTTTTTTTCATATCTTTTTTTTTATTCTTTCTTTAAAGCCAACATCCACCAAGATACGGGAATCAGCAATCCCGCAACGACAAGCTTACAAAAGTGACTAATTCTAGCAAATCCCAAAAATAAAAGCATCCTAACACAAGTAACAAGTCACTAGCTCAACAAAGGTAGGCAATGTTATTTGTAGCTATGAAATGGGTAATTTTTGGGCAATTTATGTAAGAAAGCAAGTGAATGACTTCTAATGCAATCATGATAGCAAAACTCATACTGTAACACCCGCAAATGTACCCTATTTTTATAGTAAAAATATTTTACGGATACTTTTCAGCGAAATTTAGTTTTAGTTTAGAATTAAATTTTCCGAGTCGAATTTAGAATTTCCGAGTTCGTATTTGGATTTTTCGCGAGATTTCAAGTAAAACCCGTCTTAAGTCGCCTTTGACTTTTTCTTGACTTTTTCCCTTATACTCCCTCATACTACCTCCTAACCTAATTCATTCACACAAACACAACTCTTGCTTCTTCCTTAAGAAATCAACCAAAAACCTAGCTTCCATAATCATCCAAGCTTAGAATCGTCATATCTCGCTCATTTCTTGCTCAAATTCACGTAAGTTCGTCTTATTCTTCCCCTCTTATCTTCCTCTATCCGTATTGATAATAAAATTACCGTCTTTCTCGCTTTTCAAACTTTCCGTCTTTCTCAAGGTGAAGTAAATTCATCTTTTATTAACTATTTGTAGGTGGTGACCTTCAAGATCCGACAAAGACTATTTCTTAATCGAAGAGGACCTTGACGCGGAGTAAAGACGCATAAAGGTAACGGTGAAGGGTTACTCGATATCATTTACGTGTTTTACGTGTTTTCTATGTTAGAAATCGTATTTAGAATATGATTAGTAAGCTTAGGAATTGTGTTATTGTTGATGATTGTTGTTAGTTGATGATTGTTGATGATGGTTATCGATTATTGGTAGTTGATAGTAGTTATTTTTGATAATTGAAAATGGATAATTAAGTATAGTTGTTCTCGGGTTGATGTTGTCCCAGCCGGGTGCCCGGCCGCCGGCCCCATTGGCCGGCTGGGAACTCACTGCACCGACCCTTTGTCGTAAAATGATCATATCTCCTTCGTTACTTGCTTGTTTTGGGCTTGTGACCTATCGTTGGAACCGTAAGAGGATAAGCTATCACTTCAATTTGGAATTTCTGCATTTGCATATCTAGAACTCTAGTTATGACCGTTTGAAGTGGACCCTTGTTTTATTTAGTTTCCAAACTTGCTTTTTGTGTGTAGAGGTGCTCCTTGCCGGGTGCCCGGCCGCCGGCCCCCAGACCGGCCTGGAACACGCTGTTCTTTCCTTTGTGATTTTTTGTTTTGGCATGATGCGCGAGCCGGGGTACCGGCCGCCGGTCAGACTCTGACCGGCCGGCAACACGGCTGTGTATTTTTCTTATAATATCTAAAACTCGTAATTTATAATAGTTCGCATGATTCGTTTATCGTATAATTTTACGTAGTGACTTATAATATTAATGTTTTGAGTATATGATATTTCATTCGCTTGTATCACATGTTTTCTGACGGTTTTTGGTATGTCCCACTTTGAGTCGGTTTTTACAAATGATACGGTTTGAGCACTATTTTGTTATGTGATTTGTACTCTCATTCCCTTGGCTACCTCCACGTTCGTAAGGCTGGAATGTCGGAATGGGGATGTATCCTACTGCTTAATTGCATGTGTTAGTGGGCATATGACGACGTTGTTGGGAGGTGAACGCTTTGCGTTGATCGACCCGGCCGTCAAATGTTGTGTACTTGCGAGGTGGTGTTATTTGCATGTAGCGTACCGCTTGTTATGAGGCTTGTGCTCTTTTCCGCCTCTTTCGTGAATGTCGATCCGAATTGGGGGGGGGTATCGGCGTATTATGATAACGGATGTCTTGGCTGTGGAACGTTTTATCGCATGTCGAATTGGAACACGTTTATTCCGAGATCCTGGCCAGGTTTAGACTAGGACCGTATTATTATCGTCGTGCTACCAGGAGGAAATTAGTCTACATATGCGAAATGCTTTATCGTGTATGAGTTCAGGGAAATGCTTTATCCCGTGGATGCCTTTTTATCATACTGCAATGTACACGGTGCAGTGCGTTTCATTACCGTGAGAACTGTCGTCATTGTGGCGGGTGGTTTGGATGGATGATTACATAGAATGATTATATGATTGATATTGAATGGATGGCATTGGTTGTTTGTCGAGGTCTCAACCTTATCAAACTTCTACCGCTACAGTGACATGTAAGCCCTAGTGAGTGTATTCGGTGCATAAGAGTGTCTTCCCCGAAGTCTTGTAGAAACATGATGGATTCGGATTGTATCCATATGCTCTTATCATTATCTATAGAATTGCCTATCTATTCTTATCGTATCTAACATGGATATCTATATATGCATGATTTTACTTTTGTATTTCCTTATATGTACGTTTAATGTGATATGGCTGGGAGAACCCGGAGTTACTCCCCACTGATTGTGGCGTTCATGTTTTTCATGAATGAACAGGTTGCTTGCAATGGATGGCTTTTTGCTTTGACTATTTTGGGTTCGGGTGTGAGCTAGCGGGCGTTGTCCCTGGATTGAAACACCTCTAGACGATTTTAGCTAGTTTGCTAAACACTTTGACATTTATAACATTTTGAGAGACTTCGTCTCTTTGTTGTATTTCGTACTTTAGTTTGTAATATTTGACACTCCTCGTATATTTCTTCTTGCATGTATAAAAGTTTTTAAAATACCGTATTTTCCGCTATTAAATTCACATGCTTGTATGTTTTTATTTTCCGCATTCGCGATGGTTGTCACACATACAAAATGGAACAAAGACCATACTTGTGCGTCTAGATGTAACGCACACCAAGAAGAGAAACTATACACACCTAGATGAGACCGGGTATATATGCACCGGCCATTGGAGGGTCTACCTTACCATATATGTAGCTTACCAATGTCAAGATCAAGTCTATTTTGATTAAAAATCCATCCCTCGCCCACTATGTCAAGACATCCCCATGAATACAAAATCCCGACAATAAAGAATTATTCATTAGCTTAAAAGAGCTACAATATAGGAAATGCAAGGAGGAATGACATTATGCAAAACACAAAATGGGTGGACACAACATCAAACTTTTACTTTCAATTTTCAAATTTTTAGATTAGATTTCTCATAACTAGACTCACTAAATCCCTCCCCCAACCTAGAACACACATTATCCTCAATGTGTGACACGAAGATGGACAAACAAAACCAACAAGGGGAGATGGTATGACACATGCGGAAATAAAGGAAGGAAAGAAAGCTTGAAAACGGGGTAGCCTAATCAAAGTAGCAATGTACCTGCAAAAGAAAAACTACTACAAACTAAAGCAAACTAAATTTCTAAATGTCTAACAATTACAACCAAATTGAACTTGCAATTGTCCAAAAACTGTAAAGTGACAAAAACTAATTTTCTCTAATAAGCATCCTTTGTTCTCTAAAAACCATGTCAACGCCCTTAGAAGTTGATCATATTCCTGCGCATGAGCAATACAAAAGCAAATGTAAACAATTGATAAGATATAATCATGAAAGTTCAACGGTATGGAAGGATAAATCTTATCAAAATGCGCATTAGAGATTTCAAAGAGAACCACCGTACTACTTTACTCGTCAGCAAGAGATGGAGCATCATGCTTAAGACCATAAAATAAACCGTTAGTGCTTAAATTATCATTATAAATGGTCTCAAATTGGTGGTATGAAAACTCAAGGTGGTAGGACTCATCAAAAATTGGGGGTTCATCCCACTTAACCTCTAAATTAGTAGCACCAAGTCTTCCATCAAACTTCAATAGATCAACAATATCTCATGTAAAAGGATTAGCAAAGGTTTCAAATAACTCGAGCAAAACCTCACCCATTTTATAACAAACGGGCCCAACATCATACATGGTAATAGTGTTATCTACTACAAGGTCAATGTCATCAACATGAATCTCTAAATGGTCAATTAGAATGATACAAGAGGGACTTTCAAGAAAGAAAGGAGGGCCATCATCATCGTCATCCAATAGTTCAAAATAATTAGAGAGAAAAGACTCACATTGGTAGGGTGGATGAGCACAAGTAGTGACTGATCGCGCCATTTCTTCAAGCATTTGTTGGCAACGAACCAAACATGCATGGCATTCCTCTTCGCGTTGGCCTCGCATTTGTTGCATTTATTGATAACAAGCAAGAATTGCATAGCATTCCTTTTTGAAACCCGGCGAGGAAGGTTGTTGGCAAACTACCTCTTGACATTGGGAGGCCATGAAATTCAAGAAATTCCAAAGCTCCTCCCGTCTCTTGTAGTAGACACTACCACAACTCATGTAAAGAGCTAATTCCCGTGTCTCAAAATCCATGTTATCAAGTAGAACTTGACCCATGTAAGCCCAATCAATGACTTGTCCAAGGGACATGAGATGATCATCATAGTTATAAAATCGGTTAAGATAGTCATGAAAAGGCTCATCCTTGTGTTGTGGGTATCAGAATCCATAGTTATTCATTATGTAAGGCCGAAATTAGATAGTTTCAATACCTGAAAAAGGAACTAAAACTACAAGGAAACCGTGAGAATGGTCTCAAGGAACAAGAGTTCCTCGAGACAAAACAAAACAAGATAAAATTCAACAACTAATACCAAACAAAACCGTGCTCCCCGGCAACGGCTCCAAAATTTGATAGGCTATCGAACACCTAATCAAAGATAAATACCCTAGACACAAAAGAATGTAGTAATAGGGGTCGAACACAAGGAGACGGTAGTTGCTATACAAGTTGTTATGGGGTGAATTCTATCAACGTCGGTTATCGATTGGTTTGGTTGGGTTTATGAAACAACAATAATATTAAAGGAAGAGTCTAGGGAGGTCGGGTCACACATGTAAATTATGTAAATGCTCAAGTATAACTAGGAAATTAAAAATAACGGTAATTGTTTAGGCTAAAGACACACACCTCTCGATATTAGTGTCAACCATAGATCGGGTCCGAACAAACTCTCGCTTTGGCTAAGTCGATCTACTAACACATGCTTAGTTTAATTCAATTCCGTGCCTCTCGACTTATAGAAAGAATTAACGAATTTAATCAAGGATTGTGATCAATAATCAAAGACTAACAATACAATGAAAGCATGTGATAGAAACAACTATTTGATATCATAACATCTCATTTCAACAATTTCAAATATTATTTATGCATGGCTTCCCTAGTTCCCTAGACAAAGTAACTACTCTTGCATAATTATAACTAATCTAATACCAAATGATAAAATAAACATGATAACTAACTAATAATGGAAATGACAAAGGAAATATAAAAAAAATCCAAGAAATAAAATTACCTCAACAAAGGAGATGAAACTTGGAATTGAAGAACACAATGGAACCAATTGACTTACAAATGAACTTGTAATATAAATTGAAATACTTAAATGAATTATTTGTAACAACTAATGGAAACAAAACTATTCTAAACCTCATCTAATGACTAATGATATTATGTTAAAAAGTTTTTTTAGAGTGTAGAATGATGTACAAGATGATCCTAAGTGTCGAAGTCTCTCCCCCTTATATAGGGAGAGGGACTTGAAACGGATGCAATTTACAGCACCCCAACCTCGATTGAGGAATGGGAACCCCGATCGGGGTTTCACTAATCCGGGTACATTTCCTTAATGACTCAATCAAATGCTTGAGGAATCGTATGATACGCCTTTAAGCTCGTTAATTTCCGGTTAATTGCATAGTTTGGCATCCTATGAGCATCCAAAGAGAATCCCTATGTTTAGTGTTAGACTCCTTAGTTTGGACTCCATTTCGGTTTCTCATTTGTACACCAAATCATTTCACAAATCTTCATGTTTAGGCTTGTCATTTCTCATAGTACCCTTCCATGGCCCATCTTGCTTCCATTTAGCTTAGTGAACTTTGATGCTTGCTAATGTGGTAGGAAAAAGCCTCTAAATGCTTAGATTCCTACAAAATGTAACAAACACAAGCAATACACCTCGAACACGGAATTAGCTCATAAACACATTAAAAGAAGTACAATAATCAAATAAACCGAGCTAAAATAGAGAGTTAAAGTATATATAAATTGGGCTCATCATGGATCTGCCACCACGTTTGCCTTCACTTCATGATACACTATCTCCATATCATAGTCTCTTATTAGCTCCAACCATCTCCTCTGCCTCATATTCAACTCTTTCTGAGTAAAGACGTACTTTAGACTCTTGTGATCCGAAAATACCTTAAAGGTTGCACCATAGAGGTAGTGTCTCCACAATTTCAAGGCAAACACTGCTACCCCCAGTTCTAAGTCATGGATGGGGTAGTTCTCCTCGTATGGTTTTAACTATCGAGAGGCATTGGCAATAACTTTGGCATTTTGCATCAACACACACCCTAACCCATTCTTTGACACATCGGTGTATACTTCAAAATCCTTACTCCCCATAGATAGAGTTAGGATTGGAGTCGTAGTCAACCGTTCTTTCAAAGTTTGAAACGCCATCTCACAAATCTCATTCCATTTAAACCTATTCTCATTCCTCATTAGACTAGTCATGGGTTTTCCTATTTTTGAGAAGTCCTTCACAAACTTCATGTAGTACCCCGCCAAACCCAGGAAGCTCCTTACCTCCGTCAAATTTTTTCGGTCTTACCCAATTCGACACGACTTCAATTTTTCCTGGATCTACCGACACACCCTCCTTCGACACTACATGTCCTAAAAATGCCACTTTCTCAAGCTAAAACTCACATTTTCCCAACTTTGAATACAACTGGTTTTCCCTCAAGGTTTGTAACACGATTCGCAAATGGTCTGCATGCTCCTCCCTTGTCTTAGAATATACCAATATGTCATCAATGAAAACAACCACATGCCGGTCCAAATAGGGACTAAACACTCGGTTCATTAGGTCCATGAATACTGTTGGGGAATTAGTTGGCCCGAATGGCATAACAATGAATTCATAGTAGCCGTAATGACTCCTAAAGGCTGTCTTAGGTATGTCCCCATCCTTTATTCTTAACAGATGGTATTCTGACCTCAAGTCAATCTTAGAAAAGACACTCGCACCACTAAGTTAGTCAAACAAAATATCGATACGCGGTATTGGGTATCTATTCTTGATTGTCACCCCATTCAGATCCATATAATCAATGCATAGTCTTAAGCTCCCATCTTTCTTTTTCACAAATAATATAGGTGCTCCCCACGGTACACACTCGGTCTAATGTATCCCTTATATAGTAAATCCTCCAGTTGTTTATTCAACTCCTCTAACTCCTTTGGTCCCATGAGATAAGGAGCCTTTAAGATACGTCCTGCTCCAGGTTTCAGCTCCACACTAAAATTCACTTCTCTCTTAGGTGGCAACCCAGGCTTATCATTCAGAAAAACATCAAGGAAATCGTCACTACAACAAACTAACACTTGGGCCACGATTTATGCCACGGAAATTTATAATTCGTGGCTTAATTTTGCTTAGCCACGGGAAAAATTTCTTTCAATAATTTAAAAAAATTTTATGTCACGGGAATGTTTTTCCCGTGGCAAAAAGTCACTTGCGCCACGAATTTGGCAACAACCGTGGCTAATAATTAATTTAGCCACGAACTATATCAGACCCGTGGCAAAAGTATATCTAGCCACGAGTTGTTCTGTGACCAAAAAAAAATTTAGTCACGACATACCTCTTGTCCGTGGCAATGCATTTGCTTAGCCACGAATTAAGAAACACCGTGGCTAAATCTCTCAAGACTTGAATCAAGATATATTTATGTTAAGTAAAACGTAAACCTTGTTTTTAAAAAGAAAATAGAAATGCTGAATGAAATTTAGACAAATATAGATAATATCAATGTATATTTAGATATAAATTTTTTAAAATACTTGATTATTTAATAAAAATTTGGTACTCTTTTATTTTATCTAATAAGATTGAAACTTTTGTAAAATTATATAAAAAAATTGGTATTGCTTTTTTATTTTATTAAAAGTCAGAATTTTTAATCGTTTTCTTTCATAACAAGGATAATTTAAAAATTTATCGAAATAAATATTTATGTTTATGAAAATTGTGAATTTATGTTAATTTGTTTTATTAATTTTAGTTTAAATTTTATAATCTTGAAAAATATTCATAAAAGTGTTTATAACGTTTAAAAATATAGCATATCAAATTAAATAAGTTAGTTATTTATTATCTCTAATTTAGAAATCAAAACATAATATTTTATGAAAATATCTCATTCAAAAATTGATATATAACTTTATTTCTAATATTTTTAATAAAAAAAAAAAGAGATGAGCAAAATAAATTTCGATTAATGTTTTAGAAAAAAAAAAGGAGAATTAGATAAAAAAAATGATTAAATAGTATAAGTTCACTACAAAAATAAAAATAAAAGATAATCTTCAAAAAGTTAATAAATGAATAAAGAAAAGAAAAAAAATATGTTGAAAATAATCGATCACGGGGTATGTTGAAAATATGTTGAAAATAAGCGATCAGTAATTTAAAATCAGTTTTGTAAATATTATAAATATTTTGTATAAAGAATCGATCAAGTATAATATGAAATCAGTTTAAAAAATAGTAAGTTGCAAGTTACTTTCTTTTATAGTAAGTTGCAAGTTACTTTCTTTTAAAAAATTATACACTTTTAAATTTTTTTAAATTACTCGTGTAAAATACACTTTGATAAAAAATTGATTACAAATGCAATTCAGGTGACTTATTCTAACTGGTTATGAACTTATTCTCCATTTATGTAAATAATCATACGTTTCAAAGTTTAAATTGGTTAAGTGACAAAAAGAATAAGTTCAAACAGAGACGGAGTAAAATAAAAATTTAGAGTTGATCGAGAAACAGGTTTTTTTATTAAAGTGTACTTTAAAGGAGTTATTTTAGTAAATGTGTTTATAAGAAGTATTTATAGAAACTGAATTTTAAAAAAGAGTAATTTCTTATTTACGCTTTAAAAAATGGAAAAAAATAAGAAATTCTATTGTACAACAATTGTTATTATTTTAATTTGGCATAAAGTCACCACTTTTTGGTTAAAAGTTGTAAAAAAGAATTTTTTATTTTTTATTTTTAAAAAAGAATAATTTCTCACGTCTTTTTGCGTATGAAAAAAAATGAAAAGATTGGAAAGAAAGAAAATAAAATTAGAATGCCGCTAAATTAAGGAAAAAAAAGGATAACATGATTAAATTACCATCTTGAGAAAAACTTTTTTTGTTGATTTCACCAAAACAACGACTCAAAATCATTAACCGGGAAGTAAATATCAAAAACTGAAGTGTTTTGGCCAAAATAATGTATTTTTCAGCAAAAATATGTAAATCAAGTAACATTTTTATCTTCGACTGATAGTTAATATAGTTTTTGAAAGACAACAATCATTTTAAAAGAATTCAAAGTTCTAATTATACCAACAAATTTTAACTTTCATCTTTGGAAGATCATCATAAAAACTTCACAGTTAAGCGTGCTCAGATGAGAGTAGTCATGGGATGGGTGACCTCCTGGGAAGCTTCTCCGATCTGTACAAGTGTATTATTGGTGACACGAAATGACGTTTGGATGAATAAGCTAAACTAGCAAATCAAGTATACGACCCTGCATAATTCAATATGTGAAAATATTTGATTGTGAAAAAATAATAATATTTTTCATTATATTAATTTATTTCATATATATCTCGTTAGCCACGGGAATAATTTTTTAGCCACGAGAGTTATTAGCCACGGGAAAAGTTGTGGCTAAAAATTGAAATTTAGCCACGATATTGTTTTTCCCGTGGCTCTCAATTAGCCACGACCACTTGGGCCACGAAAGGTATACCCGTGACAATATGCTTTGGCCACGGAAATTTAGCACTTGCACCACGAGATTTATCGTGGCCCAAGTGCTAAATTGTAGTAGTGCTTTCACCACAGTGATATCCTTGGCACTTAACTCCTCCCCGTGGGTATCCCGTATGTGATACACGATCAATTGTTCCCCCTTTCGTATGCAAGCTTTCAATGTAATGGTATTAATTAACTTTACCTTTGGCGTCATGACACACCCTTTATAGGAGACTCTCACACCTTTAGGTCCCCTTAATGACACTTTCTTTAAATAACAGTCTTTGTTGGCATGATATCAACTCAGCCAGTCTATCCCTAATATTATCTCAGATTCACCAAATGTAAAGTTTATTAGGTTTACTGGAAACATCACCTCCCCAATAATTATTGAAATATTTCTATATAGTTTGGTACAATATATGGATTCTCCAGATGGTATCTCAACCTTATCCTCTTCCAAATAATAGTCACCCAGTTCTAAGGTCTTGGCATGCTTACTATACAAATGAGTGGGTGGCCCCTGAGTCAAATAAAACATAAGAGGGTTTAAAATTGACTAGAAATATACATGTAACCACGTGAGCATCTCCCTCCGCTGCTTCTCTCTCCATTGCGAACAATTTTCTACAAGAGGTAGTCGTTTTTCCATTATTGCTCTGGTTTTCCCCATTGTTTGGCCTCAGATAAGACCCTCCACTTTTGTTATTGTTGGAATGATTAATGACAGTCTTCCGATAATTGGTGTTACTACGCTGATTACTCCACGATCCCGAGTAGAAATTGGGGTGCAATAGGATCCTTGGCTTCCTCGTCCATATCCACCCCTTGATGCACTTCTACACTCAAAGGCCCTGTGAGACAGCTTGTCACAGTTATAACATCGAAGCGAAGCCGTTTTAACTAATCCCGGACCAACGTTAGATCCTCTTACATGTCCAATACCTCCCGTGGAGTATGATTTGAATTGTTGGTATGTAGGTTTCTTACTACTTCCACCCCCTTCACCTATTGAGGATTCCACCTTTCTTTTTTCTCCCTTCTCCTTCTTTTTCTCACTAGTCATCTCGACCAAAATGTCCGCATTCCCAGCCCTCAAATATGCCTCCCTCACATCCCTAGTCTTATTTAGCAAGGGTACTGGCATTCTCTTCATAATATCAAGGATCAATCACTTCTCAAACCGTGAAGCTAAGATCTCATCACTCATCTTCAAATCGGCTGCATAGGTTGACTATTCCATGAACTGATTATGGTCTTCCTCTAGTGTCATGACTTCTTTCATCTTGAATTGATCGAATTTTTCCCTCATCTTACTACAGACATGCTCGGGTGTAAACTCATTTCTCATCATCCCCTTGAAACCCGTCCCAATCTACTATCTCACTATTCTCCACCTCCTTTTAATATTCCCTTATTTTCTCCTTGTTATGCCTCCACCACAATCCCGCCTTCCCCCTGAGATAGAAAGCCGCCTAGTCCACCCCCAGTTCTGGTGGCCACTTCAGCGCTTCAAAAATATTCTCAAGCTCTCGTACCCCGCCATGAAGTAGCGAGGGCGCACCGACCCCCTCATAATGTGTGGGTCGATGTCACGCTATTGTCGTATTCATCATTGTGGCATCAACCACGGTCTCTTTTTGTGCGTTGACCTTATGCAATGGTGCAGTCAATGCGGCGTTCATTTCCAACAACCTTTCAACCTCCTCCGTTGACATGTTAGCTGCCGAAAAACGATGTGGTCGTTCCATTCTTAGTCATCGTTCTTTACAGAAGAAAATAATAAACAGCGTAAGCCGACGGCTCATTGCTAGTTAGAAATAACACAGACACCGAGTAGTCATTGTCTCGGCCAAGTTGGCATATCTTAGACGAGATCAGTACAATCTCGCCCAAGACGCTACTGTCTCGCCCGACACAGTCTCATGTCTCGACCAGGCTAGTCATGTGGGCTGCCCACGACATATGCAACATCAATTATTCAGCATATTCACGTAAAAGGCTCAGTGTATCACGTTTTTAACTTCATCACTTCACTATATTTATATAACTCACTATCATAATTGACAACAATCGTCATAAATCAACATTTTATCACTAGAGCATCGCTATTTCGTACACATGTCATATTCATCACATTACATAAGCCATTTTCTCATCACATACACATGTCTCCACATCATACAATAAAATTAGTGTCTTTCTCTTTTCTTATTCATCTCTTTCCTGATTCATCGTCTCGTTTTCACAACTTCACTTCTCCAAATTCTGATTCAAATCTCCGTCAACATTCATACCATCTCCATCTCAATAGCACATTATCACTTAGCCATATGCTGAAGACTTTATTCGAAATAACTGAACTATAAATCTAATGGTGATGACTCCTCAAACTATCTCGTCTGGTACGTTCCCACTTTCCCATCCACGGCCAAAGTACACACGCTTATTGCAGACCTGTTTGACTCACTTCTCACTCAATGGTCGGAAATTACCAAGAGGATCTCAGCAAAAGTTTAGAAATAAGAATAAGAAAGAACACACAGTCAACCAAAGGTTGAGTAGGGTAACGCAGTACTAAATAAAATAAACAACTTGACATCAATCAACAACGATCATTCGTACTCAGAAATCTTATAACAATTTAAATACTCTGATCCCCTAGCGACCTCCTTAACCCACACGTTGGCAGCTCATTACAGTTATACAAATCTCAATATACTCTGAACCCCTAATGACCTCCTCGATCCACATATCGGCATCTTAACATTATTATAAACTCCGAACCCCTAATAACCTCCTCGATCCGCCTATCGGCATCTTTGCAATACAATCATCGTTATTCACAATATAGTTTAGAGCATACTTGCCAACAATCAATATCTCATTCATTAAACTCATCCCAAACATTCATATCATCATTATTTTAATTCGAGAGGTCATACAACAACATAAACCATCACAGAACAGGCCATACAACATCATAACCATCACAAACAAACCAACACAACCAATAACCAACATAATAGGCATGTCTCGCTCGAGACAAGACATGTCTCGGCTCAGACACCCCATCTCTCGCCCGAGACGGCCTTGTCTCGCCCAAAACGGGTCTATTCCAGGCGTAACTTGAGTAGGAAGAAACCCTAACTTTTCGCAACTCTTCACGTACAAGCAACACGCAAGATTTAAAACCTTTCTTCTACGAAACCACTGCCTACAAACATATAGTAACAATTCGAATCACTAACTTACATAATTATCATTCATCATGTTCCTAGATTGATTTATAAGTATTATTTTCATTAATCTTAAACATAGAGTGATGTAGACAAGATGCTAGGTTTATTATGCAGTATTATTAACATAATTAGAGCTTAACACACAAGGATTAATGAGATTAATGAGTCTTTCTCCCTAGATCTCTAAATTCAAGCCTTCTCTCTCTCTCTTTCTTGCTAGGGTTTTAGTTTATGAGTTACGAAAGATAGAAAGTCTAGGCAGGATAGGAGAGGGTTTAATTAGGGTTAAGGTAGTATAGTCGAGCTAGGATTAATATTATATATTTAAAAAATTAATTTTCGGAAATTAGGAAAACACGCGGTTCAGCACTGACACTCGTCTCGCCCGAGACGGGTCTGTCTTGACCGAGACATTGCCTATCTCGACCAAGATGGGCCTCCACTCTCTTCCTAAGCGACCCATAACACTCCCATGGACTATTATACTACCAAATATACTTTTCTAAATAACGGTTATTATACGGCTTCGCTAAATGGTGACGCATAATCCAACTGTAAACCCTTTTTCGTCCTGTTTTAGGATCCTCATACCCCTAATTTAATCTCGGCAATGAATGGGTATTACTTGTCCCAACCTAGGGTTTAGTTTTGTTTTCCTCCACTGTGATTTAATGTAGTAAGAAGTCGAGCCTCGGAATTCAACCCTAAACCCCTTTTCGTCTTCTTTGTTCTTAGGATCATCATTCCCCACTTTTAATTTCGGCCACGGTATCACCCATCCTTACCTAGGGCTTAGTTATGGCTTTTACCTTAAGACTTATTGTCATAAGGAAAAGGGTTTAGGGTTGGATTAGGCGGCTCTGCGAATTGGTGGCGTCTAATCTAACATTTTGCGGAGCCTGGCTAGACTTGTCGTGAGTCTCCAAATTAGTATTTGTATCCACTACAAACTCAAACTAGTAGTAAGTGTAAGTAGGGGTCGATCCCACAAGGAAGGTATTTGTTTATTGTGAGTTTATGCAACTAGTTTTAAGGTAACCAATTTGGGGGGTTTGATATGTTGATATTCTAAGTCTACTAAAACAAAATAAAATGAAATATAAAGACAATAAAAATAATTGAAAATGTCGAACAAATACGAGAATGATTCTTGTACCAAGTAATTTCCACCAATAAGTTATGAATTGAGCATTGACTCTTCCAATCTATTTCAATATTGAATACTTTGCTATGAAGTTATTGACTTCTAATTCCACTTATGAATAATTATTAGTTACAAGCGTAAACAAATAGTCCTTACAATATCGTCAATTTAGTCAAGCGCTCAATTGTATCGAGATTGTAGATTAAAGCGATGGAATTTAGCAAAGATAAATGAATGAAGAAAACAAGGGTTGCTTCACTTTGGTTCATACAAATTTAGTCATTTATAACTCAACAATGATGAAAAGCATACGAATTGATGAATTATAATTGCTACAATGGAATAGATAAACAAACAAAAGATTCATTCATCTAATCTAGCAATGGTTTAATTAACTACTAAAAACTAGTTGATCATTCTAGGTGCATAATTAACAAACCAACAATAATGCAAACTAAATTAAATACTCTAATAATGAAATAGAAATAGAGTAAGATATATCAAATGTTATCAACAATCATGTCCTTTTCTATGTTTTTCTAAAACAAATTATAAATTATCAAATGTTTTTCTATGTATTATGATGATTACAAGATGGAGGAAGATATATCTAAAGTTATCAACAATCATGTCCTTTTATAGGTCTTCAAAGAGTATCTTCATAAATTAAAGCCTCATAAAACCTCATAAAGTGTGAGCATAATTGCCGAATTAAAGAATAATTCGGAATCCAATGTTGAGCCTCTCCACGAGGCTAGCCTATCCACTCGGCTTTTGAAACAGCCCTTTTTGCCGCGCCACGAGGCTACCATTTTTCCTTTGACGCTTCCTCTTCTTCCTTGCTTCCGCGCTTTGACTTTGAGTTTTGGGCCTTGACTTGTCTTTAATCCACAAGCTTTTAACTCTTATTAACCCATTATTTGGCATGAATTTAGTACAATGATTAAGTGTAAAAATGTCCAAAGTCACTTCCCACACTCGGAATGCGATTCTCGAACATGACACCTACACATTAAACCGAAATTGCGTAGAATCACATCCAAACAATGCAACTACTACCAAAATGCATTAATGAGCTAAAATAAATTTAAATACTATATATCAAGGCTAAAGTATCTAAGAATTGGGTTGGTAAAGACGGTAAAAAACCGTCACATCAGAGCCGCCTAATCCAACCTTACACTTTTTTTCGTCCTCTTTTTACGATTTTCATTCCCCTATTTTAATTTCGACTAAGACAAGTTATCACACGTCCCTTTTTAAAGTTTATTTTTATCTTTTGGACTAGGACTTATTGGCATAAGAAAATGGGTTCGTGAGGTTGCGTAATCGAACCTGATCGGTTCTGTCGCGGTCCAGAAACAAAAATAATTTACCCAGACTAAGCTAACAACATAAGGAATGTATATAGGGAAGTAGGGTGTCGATCCTCAGGGAGTACGTGTTACTTATGAATTGCTATGGATTGGTTTTCATTTAGAATCGGGTCACTTGAGTTGGTTGTCTAAACTAATAACATAAAATAAAATGACAAGTATATAAATGACGATATGTAAAGAACAATTATGTAAATTGCAAAATAAAAACCCATAACAGAAGACATACCCGATCGGGTTGTCACATACCCGATCGGAGAAATCCTCTGATCTGAATAACAACAACTAAATTCTAACTAAAGACGGTATTTAAATGACAATATTGAAAGCCTAACTAACTAAACTAATAAACTAGATAATAATAATAATAAAATAAAGCTATCTAAGAACAAAAATGGAAAGACGATAAAATAAACTAGCTAGATAACAATAAAATAAACTACCTAAAACGGTAAAGTAAACTATTTAATCGAATTGAAATAGCGAAAGAGAAATACATGTACAACTAATTAAAAGTCTCATAGATACCAATATTAGAATTACTATGGTTGTCTAGGCCTTGTAGCGGTATATTCCTTCCGGATTCGTACCGACCTTTTAGTGGGTCCTAACGTCCTTTCAGCGTGGTTAAGTCACTAAACCCCTATTGGTAGTCCTAATTCCTATCCCAACTCTCGTTATAAAGATAGAAATGACTAATACAAACAATTGCTTATGGCCACTAAACAAAGTTATAGATTTTGACACGACCAAAGGAAGAAACAATTTAGATGGTTCAATTGGTAACTACTCTTCTTTTAATTCATTTAACTCGTAAATTATTTCAAATATTACAACTCTATTTATTTTATTTACACAATGATAATTTTACAATATTAGAATTAATCTAATTTATATGATTATGTGATTAAGTAAATTAGCAAGAAAAAGATGTATGAAATTAAACTATGAAATATAAATACTAAAGTGATTATGGTGATTATGTTAATAATGATTCTAATGACAATTTTTAGGATTATTTGATTAGGTAAATTATAAGGTGACATGCTAAACAATACTTTGGTTTTAACTAGATTAATTTTAGTTTGATTTCCTAATAACAACAATATTATGAAAATGATACTAGTGAGATTATAATTCATGATGACTAAAATTGCATAAGTAAATCAAGATTAGAGAATTACCGATATGGAATATGAGTATATAAGAGTGAAAGTAAGAACAAATATCCAAAAACAAAAGCTAAGTAAACACTAGAGAAATACTAAGAAAACTATAAAAACTTGTAAGAAAATGTGCTAAAGATGATATGAAAATGTATATGATGATAGTAGATAATTGGATTATTGGATGCTTGGATGATCATTGGCTTTTATAAGGCTGCATGGCTGCTGATCCTTCGTGCAAATTTGTACCCTAGTCAAAGCATTAAACCACCCATTTAAGCTCGGATTGAAAAAGAGCCAAGTAATGTCTTCTTGCAGAAATACCCGATCGGGTATTGAGCAATCCGATCGGGTTTTTGTGTAATTGGAATTTTCCGTCTTTTCATCTTAGGCACGGAATCCTATGCCTTAGTCTTTGGTCAATGCACTACGGAATTGGGCTTGGGCTGATCTTTTCTTGACTTGGGTTGAGGTTTCCTCTTAAAGTTCAAAGCCAAAATCCAAATTGAGTCCATTCGAGGAAAGATGTAGTGGAATCGTAATCAAGTCGTAAACTGGCTATCATCAATTCCTTGAAAAACTCGTATCCTAGTGTCTTTGCTCCATAAAGTAGGAAAATATAGCAAAACCGCTTCATCTCCTATAAAACGAGTCAAAACACGCAAAACAACTAGAATAGCAATATTAGCTCGTTAATCAATTAACAAAGTGCATAAATCGTATAGAAATCAAGCTAAAACGGGGGATAAATCAGTACAAAATATCACTTATCAAACTCCCCCAAGCTAAACCCTTGCTTGTCCTCAAGCAAATATAACAATCATAACTAGGACAAGGGTAGCTAACAATGATCAATCTATCATACAAATCTCAAAAAGTAAGCTCTTAATAAGTAGATGAATCATAAGCCCGCAGCAACAAGGGCTAAGAAAAATGTGAATCATGGTTGAGATTTACATAACGGCGCAGCATAGAAAATATTCTTTGGACCTTTTCAGCTCTTGCATGATCTTTTGACAATGGACTCTCACGGTACACTCATCACTCAAATTTTTGTAAATTAGGAAATATTGGGTTAAATTTGAAGTGACACTCACCTATCTACAACTTATAAGAATGTGCCCGCAGTCTAGTATGGTAGACAATCCAAAATCATTAAGTAAAACTAATCATGATCAAAATATAATGTAAGAAGCACTTAGTAAAGTAAAGAAGCGGCTTGGGAAATTTGGGTAAGAAAGTGGACAAACGATTTTGGTCATGTGGAGCTTAAAGTCAAGCTAGTAATAACCAAATGTGTAGTGGATACTCAATCCAAATCATACCAATTCCCATCAACAAAAGTCAAAGCCAAAAGCAGCATATTGGCTTATTAAACATTAGAATCAAGATACGACTTCCCATAATTTTCTTTCTTTTCATTTCATGGAAGTGTTTTTCCTCTTTTCTTTTTTTTCTTTTCTTTTGAGCTTTCAATTTCATTTTTCATTTTTCTTTTCTCATCATTTTTCAAAGCTCCCTTTTTGTCAAAGGTGGCACTCGATCCATCTATTTCAAATGTGATCTTTTCTCCCTTCACATCAATACAAGCTCCAACCGTATTTAGGAAGGGTCTCCCTAATATGATATGGTCATCCCTTTCTCCCTTTGAAAATATTACATAAAAATCAACGGGGATGAGGAAGTACCCAATCCGTATTGGGACATCTTCCACAATTCCTGCCGGAGTATGCATAGATCCATCGGCAAGTTGGAGGTTAGTACTAGTTAATTTCATTTGTATGGGGCAATGTTCATGATAGACATCAAAAGGCATGACGCTAATTGAAGCTCCTAAGTCACACAATGCACCTCTTACCTTATGAAAACACATTGTGAAAGAAATTTTGAAACAACCTGGATCTTTAAGTTTGGAGGGAATGAGGATCTTCCCTTCTTCAAGGGTAGGTTCCTTGTGATTATCCTTGGTTGCTTCTTTTTCCTTAGATATCTTGCCAATCCTTGCTTCTAACTTTGAAAAAGCTTCGTTTGTTGCCAAAGTTGCCTCTTCAATCCTTTCTTCCAATTTCCCTTGTGCTTTTATCATTGACATGATCAAAGCTTCGAGATGAGATGTCTCCTCATGTGTAGGGGTTTTGGTTGGTTTGGATAGTGTTGGATTGTTGCTAAGTTCATGGGGTAACCTATAAATTGTCTCCTTACTCTTTCCATTCCCAAGAGGGTGATCACGAGGTTTGTCACTTATCATGTCAATTGTGACAATTGATGGCACGTCTCTCTCTTGGGTATTATGACTAGAACTCGATGGGGTCAACTCCTCCACTCTCTTTTGGAGAGATAAAATGGCTGATTTGAGCGAGTTTAGGCTAGAAAGGAAGTAAGAGCTCATGTTATGTTGGGTTTGGGTTATCTCCCTTAACTTGACATCTATTAGACCATTTTGAAAAGGTGGGTATTGTGGTGTATGAGTAAGTTGGGTTTGATGAACTTGTGGGTGAAAAGGGTTTAAGGGTGTGAGTTTGTTCCCACATCGTTGAGTTACATGCCCTATCCCACCACAAAGTTCACATGGTGTTGTTATTGAGGTAAATGGGTTGGAAGCTTTTTGGCGATATAAGGTACTTTTTGGGGTGGTTTCTTTGGATTGACTGGGACAAGCTAAGGAAATTGTAGTGTCAACTTCATTTCAAGTCTCCACTGGACTCTTCTTTCGCTCTCCCCCATTGGTTTGTGAACCTTCCCCTCTTTCATTTTGTGATTTAGTTGATAGGTTTGACAAATTGGTTCTAAACCTACGGTGAAAAGCGACGACAATCTCTTCCCACTGCATAGGTCTTGTGGCTTCCTTTAAGCGACGGGTGAACCACCATTTGGCTTCTCTCTTTAGTGATAAAGGAAAAAGTGTTTCTCTAATTTCGTTTTGGGTGATTCCCTCCCTCACAATGTTTTGACAAAACTCACAAAAGGTTTGAAGATGGTGTGACGGGTTTTCGTTTGGTTTTCCTCTAAATTGGTTACCCTCGATGAGAGCAATCAAAGTCAAATGGACCCTAAGGATCCCACTGGCGAGCTCAAAAACCCGGTACCTTGGATCTTCTCTAGTTAGCACCATTTTTATCAACCTACAAGAAAAACACCAAAGAGAAAGTTAGTAACGATTTTAGGTACGATTGCACCTAGAAATGGTAGATATGGTAAATAAAAACCAACAATTCACAAATAAACAAAACCGTGCTCCCCGGCAACGGCGCCAAAATTTGATCGGTTCTGTCGCGGTCCCGAAACAAAAATAATTTACCCAGACTAAGCTAACAACATAAGGAATGTAATTAGGGAAGTAGGGTGTCGATCCTCAGGGAGTACGTGTTATTTATGAATTGTTATGGATTGGTTTTCATTTAGAATCAGGTCACTTGAGCTGGTTGTCAAAACTAATAACATAAAATAAAATGACAAGTATATAAATGACGATATGTAAAGAACAATTATGTAAATTGCAAAATAAAAACCCAGAACAGAAGACATACCCGATCGGGTTGTCACGTACCCGATCGGGGAAATCCTCTGATCTGAATAACAACAACTAAATTCTAACTAAAGATGGTATTTAAATGACAATATTGAAAGCCTAACTAACTAAACTAATAAACTAGATAATAATAATAAAATAAAGCTATCTAAGAACAAAAATGGAAAGACGATAAAATAAACTAGCTAGATAACAATAAAATAAACTACCTAAAACGGTAAAGTAAACTATTTAATCGAATTGAAATAGCGAAAGAGAAATACATGTAAAACTAATTAAAAGTCTCATAGATACCAATATTAGAATTACTATGGTTGTCTAGGCCTTGTAGCGGTATATTCCTTCCGGATTCGTACCTACCTTTTAGTGGGTCCTAACGTCCTTTCAGCATGGTTAAGTCACTAAACCCCTATTGGTAGTCCTAATTCCTATCCCAACTCTCGTTATAAAGATAGAAATGACTAATACAAACAATTGCTTATGGCCACTAAACAAAGTTATAGATTTTAACACGACCAAAGGAAGAAATAATTTAGATGGTTCAATTGGTAACTACTCTTCTTTTAATTCATTTAACTCGTAAATCATTTCAAATATTACAACTCTATTTATTTTATTTACACAATGATTATTTTACAATATTAGAATTAATCTAATTTATATGATTATGTGATTAAGTAAATTAGCAAGAAAAAGATGTATGAAATTAAACTATGAAATATAAATACTAAAGTGATTATGGTGATTATGTTAACAATGATTCTAATGACAATTTTTAGGATTATTTGATTAGGTAAATTATAAGGTGACATGCTAAACAATACTTTGGTTTTAACTAGATTAATTTTAGTTTGATTTCCTAATAACAACAATATTATGAAAATGATACTAGTGAGATTATAATTCATGATGACTAAAATTGCATAAGTAAATCACGATTAGAGAATTACCGATATGGAATATGAGTATATAAGAGTGAAAGTAAGAACAAATATCCAAAAACAAAAGCTAAGTAAACACTAGAGAAATACTAAGAAAACTATAAAAACTTGTAAGAAAATGTGCTAAAGATGATATGAAAATGTATATGATGATAGTAGATAATTGGATTATTGGATGCTTGGATGATCATTGGCTTTTATAAGGCTGCATGGCTGCTGATCCTTCGTGCAAATTCGTACCCTAGTCAAAGCATTAAACCACCCATTTAAGCTCGGATTGAAAAAGAGCCAAGTAACGTCTTCTTGCAGAAATACCCGATCGGGTATTGAGCAATCCGATCGGGTTTTTGTGTAATTGGAATTTTCCGTCTTTTCATCTTAGGCACGGAATCCTATGCCTTAGTCTTTGGTCAATGCACTACGGAATTGGGCTTGGGCTGATCTTTTCTTGACTTGGGTTGAGGTTTCCTCTTAAAGTTCAAAGCCAAAATCCAAATTGAGTCCATTCGAGGAAAGATGTAGCGGAATCGTAATCAAGTCGTAAACTGGTTATCATCAATTCCTTGAAAAACTCGTATCCTAGTGTCTTTGCTCCATAAAGTAGGAAAATATAGCAAAACCGCTTCATCTCCTATAATACGAGTCAAAACACGCAAAACAACTAGAATAGCAATATTAGCTCGTTAATCACTTAACAAAGTGCATAAATCGTATAGAAATCGAGCTAAAACGGGGGATAAATCAGTACAAAATACCACTTATCAGAACCCTAAACCTTTCCCGTTCCGTTTTAAAGGTACTATTCCCCTCTTTTCAGAGCGAGATTATTAAACTATGGTGGAGTTGCGGTAAATTGTTTACAGTAACATTACTACACCAACGTCATTTCTTTATAATTCTTTGCACAATTCATTTAAAAATTTGCATTGTTAATCCAATTAAGAAAAATAGCATTTCATGAAAAACAACTAAATAATTCCAATGTGGTTAATACCTCAATAGTTCCTCAAATTAAAAATGTTAAATTTACTAATAAGCAGTAATAGTATGACAACCATTGATACATTGTTATAAATACATAAAAATTGTTTATGTCCTTGTAGGTCGTTTGTTCAGAGCACCATATAGACACTTTATCGGACTCTCTAGGATGTCCTTCCTTAGAGTTTTCTTGTAATTGTCCATCAGCTCTATAGCTTTCACCACTGATGGCCAATTTATATAATTTGAAGGTTGAGCATAAGCATATGTCTCATTTATAGCTGTTACGGATGAGTTTTACATATTTTCGAAGATCTAAGTAGATTTACTGAAAATCTTCGCTTGATGATAGTGAAATATTCGCTTGATTTTAGAAAGAGAAGTGGTTAAGAAAAGTTTTGAATATTTATTGACTGATTGACGAGCGAAAGTATGTTTTCTAATTATTAGAGAGAGAAAAATTTAGAGAAATTTTTTTATGATGATTATGATGTTTGTATGACAAGTAATTGGCTTTTTATTATACAACAAGATTATTTGGGCGACGTGACTGCATGAGAATGCTTGATTCATGTCTTTAGTACTAAGTAAAATAAATTTGGAATTCACGATTGATTCTTAATCTACGTATTTATAGTTACAACATTACTTTTGATTCATCGTTGTCAATGATTATCAGTATACCTATTTCATTTGCTTTATATTTTTATTTTATTTTCGCAAAGTACACAACTAGACGTTGCTCAACCACAATATCCACAGGGTGGGAAAAGCGAAGAATGTTTTAGAAGAGCAACGATTTAGTTTACTTCTATATTAAAGAGATTGTTGTAATGTAACAGCAACGTGTTAGAACAAGTAATATATTGTTTGCAATCGTTAGGGATTTAGGAAGAATAAAGAAACTTTGTCTTATCACAATCTTGATGCTGGTTAAAGTTCCAATTGCACGTTGATGTCAATTGTAATAGCACTATTGGTTTATTGCAATTGTGTAAGTGTGTTATTGTAAAAGTGTTACAGTGACATTACAATTAGATTGGTGAAAAATACTCTTTTTTTTAAAGACCAATAATTGCATATAATTAGATAAGTAATGTATTATTAGTACTATATTCATCTGTAAAATTCTTTTCGTTTTAGTGAGACGTTTGGTATAACTATAATAAATGTTTATCCGTCAACATTTAAATTTCTTTTACACTGTCACTGTCCCGTTATTTCTTTATGTTTGATTAAAATATAAATGATTAGATATCGACAGCAATATCTATGGAATAATGTGATAAATAAATGTAATTCACACTTATATTATAAAATAGTATGATTTATTTACCTTTTGACTTATAAAACCAAAATAATTTCATATTCACATGTTTTTGTGTGCCAAATGAACCACTATAAATTACAAAGTACAAGTTAAGGAGAATGACGATTTGACATTAAGATTACATCTATAATATATAATTCAAAAAAAACTCAAACCTAAAAACTATTTGAAATTATCAAAATATAAAGTTACATAAGGTGAGACTTTACTCATAACTAGACTTATTCATTTTTTTTAAAAGAATTTGGAATACCTATCTAACAATATCTATTTATAACTTTGTTGTTAAATAATGAATTTTTTTAACCTATGCATCGCACGCGCTTTCAAGTTAGTTCCAATTAAAACAAGGGAAGTCATACATGTAAAACCCGCAACCTTAGCGTATTTTTAATTTAATAAATTTTTTTTTTGGTACCAATGTAAGAATATATTTCAATAGCCAAAAGCCAAGTACATGTTCAATACATTACAAGCCTAATCATCCAGCCAACTCACAAAGACATTACAACCTACATTACTACATAAGACCTTTACATTGACACCACAAACTATCAGACCTAGCTAATCGACCCATCTGAACATTCATTAGTCTTACTCTGGCATTCTTTTTAACTTGTTCTATCAAGTGCCTTGGATGAACCACATAATTTCCAGTTCTGCACAGGTTCCTGCTCTGCCAAACACTATAATGAAATGCTGTAACCAGAGACCAGCAAACTTTCCTTTGAAAACCAGAGAGATGTCTCATCTTCAACATAGCATCAGCATCGAGACAGATTTGAGGTCTAACCTGCATCCATTCCTGTAGAAGGTCATAGCATAACCTCACATATGGACACTCCTTAAATAAATGTATATGAGACTCCTCAGCCAACCTATACAGCCAACAATCAGTGTCCCTCACAATTCTCATCCTAGCCAGCCTATCCATGGTGAGTAAACGTCCCTGCCACAATAACCAACTAATAAAGCAATGTTTTGGAATATTCATCCTATTCCAAGCTACCCTGCACCACCCCATTTTGATATTCTGATTCACATTCAACCAAGCATATCCTTTACATATTGTATACTGATCATCTGCTGCCATCCAGTGCCCATTAACCAGTGCTGGCAAAAACATATTCTTAATGGAACACAATTTCCTCCATGCCCAGGAACTGTAACTACTTGGAACATAATTACACCAGTCCCTGCCTTACAGATAGATCTTATCAACCCATTTAATCTAGAGATGATCCTTCTTTGTAGCAATCCACCAAACCAGGTATTCTAGTCTCATGTCTAGTCATTCTTGTGATTATCCTTGCAGGAGTAAATAGGGAGTTGTAACTCATGGGAGAACTGGCTGGAGTAACTACATCTACCACATTATCCCTAAGCATCTCCTTACTGGCACTCCTATTACTATTATCTCCTAACACATCAGTTTTAGCTAGGACAGGAAATTCCTTAGGGTCCAGAGCAGAAACAGTAGCCCCTTTTTCCTTCCATACCTTCCTGATAGGAACTTGTCTAGCTTGCTTTGGACCATTCCTCCTCCTACAGTCACTAGTATTATGCCCCATACCGTGACAATGCGTACATGTTATAGGAACCCAGTCATACTCCAATAACACAGTAACCTCCTGACCCTTCTCATCCTCAAAGTGAATTTTATCAGGAAACTCTTGATCCACTTCAACCTCTACCAACACCTTTGCAAAGCCTAACATATTCTTACTCAAGGTAATATCATCAATCCTCACAAATGTACCTAGCAAAGATGCAAGTTTCTCCAAGCAAGAATGTCCCCAAAACTTCAAGTCCAGTCCAACCAATTTAATCCATATCGGAACAGTTTTCACTGATACTTTAGTCATCTTTATCTCTGGATCCCATGGACGCAATATCACTGGTTTACCATCAAATAATATAATCCCCCTTTCCAAAACAAACTTCTGATGTTCCACAGTCTCAAATCTCACCATGAATAACCCATTCGGCAAGAAACCTATCTTATTAATAGCATAATTTTTCATTTCCCTTCTTAGATAGCCTTCAATTACCATCATGGGAGGATTAGCCCCCATAACATACCCAAAAACCGCACAATTCCAATAATTAATTTCATCCTTCACGTCATCTATACTTAGCTTAAAAATATTACCTTTACTTCTGGATTCCCCAATAGGATGTTCATCTATTGATGGTAATTTCCCAACTTGAGATCGCACATTCCGATTCTTCTTCCTCCTCGAACCCACAACTTGCCATTCCAATTCACTCTTTCCATTTGCCATTGTGCTCTCCTCCTGACCAGATTCCTCAGCCTGCGAATTGATGTCCTTCAATTTAGCTACAACCTCCATTCTCGTATCATTCATCAATTTGTTAATATCCATGATTTCAGCTAATAAAAGATACTATTGATTACTACGATATTATTTAATGAGTTATTACTGATGTCTATTATTATTATTACTACTGATTTTAGTAAAACATGAGAATCAAATTAGTTTTTGCCTTTGCACAAAACCCTATAATCCTCTAGAAAGAATTTTCTCTTTCCAGCTTTCTCTCTCATGTTTTTTTCCTAATTTAATTATATTATATTAGTATTAGTTAGCTTAATCTTAGATTTTGATCATAAACTATTTAGTTGGTTAATTTCCGTGCCTTATCTGTCAACTCCGAGTCCGTAATTGGACTCTACTCGTAATTTTATGTGAGTCGGGGCTTAAGTGGTGCTTTGGGCCTTTTCTAGTCTCTACACTCTCATCTTAGCCAATGTTTTACTCACCACCCACTCTAATTTTTCAGCAAACTCAACTCACTCTTCATCCTCTCAAAACATAAAACCTTAACCCTTCTCTCACCATTGATGAACTCTAAAACCTTCAAGCTTCAAACTACCTTATCTCACTCAATTCTCACCCAAACTTCTTTATTTTTATCTTATTCTTTATTTTTTCTTCCCCTCTTTCTTTTAAGGTAAGAAAAGTCTAATATTTCTCACTTTTATTTTCCCATCTTTTTCCAAGATGAAATTATTCATCTTTTATGTCGGATTCCGTAGGAGAAGGCCTAGAGGATCCTGAGAAAGACTATTTTCTCGTAGAAAAAGAGCTTGAAGGAAATTGAAGACGCAAAAAGGTAACGGTGAAGGGTTACTCGATATCTGTATGTGTTTTAGTTGTTAATTGTAGCATTTACTTGTGAAAGATGAGCTCTTGTGTAGATAATAGTATAGATCTATGACTACAATATATTTAATTGTTGAATTGCATCTTGTATGCCCCAATTTGATGGAAAATTGGTGGTGTTGATGATGAATTACCTTCTTGTTGCTTAAACTTTTATTTAAGTCTTGAATGTTAACTTAATTATGTTTTTCATGTCATATGGAATGTTATGATGCTCATATGTTATGCTAAGTGGTGATTTATGATAGTTTATGTTGGTAATTACAAATGGGTGAGAACTTGTTTGGCTTAAATTTAAAGTTTGGATGAATTTTGGCTTGAACCCTTGCGAATTTGAATAGGACCCGGATGGGTCCAGTCCAACCCGGAAGGGTTTGAGCCTTAAACCCGAGCAGGACACTTTTAACCAGGACGGGCCCATCTCAACCCGGGCGGATCGGGTCCAACCCGGGTTGCGTCCGACCGTCTTTCATAAAATGGTCATATCTCCTTCAATACTTGTCTGTTTGGGGCGTGTGACCTACAGTTGGAACCTTAAGAGGATAAGCAATCTCCTGCACTTGGAATTTTTGCATATGAATGTCTAGAACTTTAGTTATTACCTTTTGAAGTGGAGACTTGTTTTAGTTGGTTTCCAAACTTGTTGTTTTGAGATGAGATCTATGTTTCTTATACATTATACTTCTTAAAGTTGGTCTAATGCTTATGTAATCACGTATTGTATTATATTTATCATTGTTATATTTATATCATGTTTATATCATATATTTGGTGACGGTTTTTAGTATGTTCCCTCCTTGAGTCGGGTTTGTCTTATGTAATTCTTTGAGCACTACTCGTTGGGTGCTTTGAACTTTGATTTCCCGGTCACACTTTATATTCGTTAGACTTAAATGTCGGAGCGATGAGGTGTAAACGTGATGTCGTTGTGCATTTGTTTAGTGGGGATATGGCGACGTAGTTAGGAGGTGAACGGAATGTGTTGATCGACCCGACCGTCAAATGTTGTATCCTTGCGAGGTGGTATCATTGCATGTAACGTAGTCTGGCCAAGTTTAGACTAGGACCGTATTATTATCGTCGTCCTACCGAGAGGATTAGAGTCTTGTGTGTGCGACACGTCATATCGCACACAGTTCAGGGAAACGTCTTATCCCGTGGAGATGTTTGTCTAGATCATGAGTATACAAAACGTCTTATCGTATACGGTGCATGGAAACGTCTTATCCCGTGGACATGTTTGTCTGGGTCATGAGTATACGAACGTCTTATCGTATACGGTTCAGGGAAACGTCTTATCCTGTGGACTTAGTTTGACTTGTCTTGCTTTTGTATATGGTGCTAGTGCGTGTCATTTACCGCGAGAGTTATATTGCTATATTTGTATGTTTGGATTGTTGTTTATAAGATTGGAACATATGTGAATATTGGGTTGGATTCTTGTATGAAATAGATGATTGTATTGGTTTGGTATGCGGGTCTCTACCTTATCAAGTATATGGCACTAATGGTGAGATGTAAGCCCCAGTGTGTATATAGCTACCTAAGGGTGTCATTCCTGAGTCGGTTCATAACATGGTGCCTATCGTTTGGTATTTCGCATGCTTATATCATATTATCTTGAAATGTATGTTTGTACTTCACATGATTCACTTGTATATAAGATTCTACATGTTTAATTGTCGTTTATGTATGTTTACTTGTGACATGGCTGGGAGAACCCGGAGTTACTCCTCACTGACTGTGACGTTCATGTTTCATGAATGTACAGGTACAGGTCGGTGCTACTTGGGGTTGAGACTAGTGTGAGCTAGCGAGCGTCGTTTCACGATGTTTACCTATTACCGCTTAGACTCTTATATTTTCAGAGTTAATTGTATATTTTGGGACCGTTGTCTCCCTTGTAGTGATTTGTCGACCTCATCGACACTACTACTTCATTTTTTTATGTTGGATTTCATCTTTTGATAATCTTTGCAAAACATGTCTTAAAAAGTTTTAAAAATTTTCTAATATTCTCGATTTTCAATAAATCGAACATGAGAATAATTTATAACTAAATTTTCTACTGATTTTCGAAAAACATGAATTTTCAAATTGATTAGCTTAATACCGTTAATTATTAAATGACTTGATTATTATCGATATATCAATTACATTATATAGTAGACTGTCTCTAAGAATACTCCAAGAATATTCCTAAAAATTCTATAGGATATTATTATGATACCCATAATAATATATTTCCTAATAACATAATCTATATATATTCTCTAATACACCCCCTCAGTGAAAGCGGCAGTTAACGAACACTTTGACTGGGCTAAAACGTATATTTGATGATGTCGTGGTAGATGAGCCAAATTACCTTTGTCGACGCTTTATTGAATGTAGTGCCTTGTCTTTGTCGGGATCGTGCCATGAGAAGAGCCACACATAATAACACTAATAAAACTAATTGTGCACGAGAGTCGAAACAACTCGTGAGACACAAACTTAACAAACATCAAGGTGATGCACGAGGTTCGTAACAACTCGTGAAACACCGACTATAAAAAAAAATGGTGCACGAGGGTCAAAGCAAACTCGTGAAACACCGACTATAAAAATAAAACAAATGGTGCACGAGGGCCAAAGCAAACTTGTGACACACCGGAACTGCGAAGTCCAAAGCAAATTCTACAGCTATAATTAAATTTAAATTAAAAAACAATCAGATCGACTAAACCAAAACAAGGCACACGATAAACATGATCTTCGATCCTGTTGCGGCTTTGGTTGGCCGTGCGGGTCGAACCGGCGGAGTTATACCAATTGACCCGTGGGGAAGGGGTGGTTGCTAGGGTGAATCTAACGCGGACAAGAAGAAGGCAATGGCGGGACGTGACGAAGGTTAAGATGATATCATATTAAATAAGGCGATATAATCAGGTTAAGATGATATCATATTATAGTTGAGCGTCGTAGAGGATACTCCAAAAATATTGCTAAATATTTTATAGGATATTATTATGATAGCCATAATAATATCTTTCCTAATATCATAATCTATATTTATTCTCAAATAAATATTGTTGGGATTATTGCTTCAAAAGAATGCTTTTAAACCATTAATAAGGTCGTTTGGGTTTGCTTCTTACTTATTCCCACATTGACAAATTCACGAGATGTTAATATGATTTATATAGGGTGCTGATTTTCGCAGTACTCATTTTACTCATTATAGTACACTATTGACAATTATACCCCTTTAATTTTTCTCTCTCTAAATAAACTTCGTTTATATATTGTCTTAGATGATGGTCGTAGATCATCATCTAACAAGATTTCAGAAAACCTCTCGAGGCTTAGCTAGTCCTAGTGCTTGTTTGCTGATTTTTGAGGCCTTGACTCTCGGCCCATTGACTATGATCAACCAGCTCGCTTTGCTATCTATGTCCTGGATCCATTGAGTGTTGTTTTTGGATTTGTGTTTTACAAAAATATATTTTCTAGTCCCACCTATTATCATAGTTTATATATATTCGCATACATCAATTTGGTAGATGTATGAAATCCGCTAATATCCTCCGTAGGTGCATTGTCGAGTCTCGTTCGCAATACCTCTATTTCGGTTTTGGGACCGTTTTCTCTTTAATTCGAGAATATTTTTAAACATTATGAAAAGATTTCCGCGCCCAGTATGTTTCCAGGATTACTTCCTCAAATTTCGCCATAGAATCAAATCTTTTCCTCTTTAAGTTTTTACCGTTTTATGATGACTATTTTATAATTTTTAAATGCAGTGACTCACCAATAAATTTGGCATCTACATCACTATTCTGGATCATCCAAAAACGAGACACAATATATTCATTCCCTATCACATACACACAGTCCTTTCTCACTTCTATTCTGCTACTGTTTTGATATAACGTGTTCATCTTTTTGTTTCTATTGTGCGGTGTTCGGAGTAGTTCTCATCTGCAAGTCCGGAGTACACCGAAGGTGCGGAAGTCGTGTAATCCTGGAGGTTGAATTGCTGTGAAGCCGTGTGTACCTTTGCGGGGCTCTATCAACTTTAGGACAGTGATTCCGTTCACGCCACGACTATTATACATTGCAAATAAGATAAAGACTGTTCCTTTATACTATTTTTCTAACAAATACATCAATCTAATAAAAACCCAGTTACCCAGCCATTCAGTTCAAGAGACTTTCATAAGAGTATAATCAGAGAGACTTTTCTTTTCATTACGCCAATTCCTTATCTTGCTATCATGAAAACTTCATGTCACCAAATTTTGAGCTTCATGCATGCCATTTCACTATGGTCTTCTCTAGAATTACCTTGACATGCAATCCTTGACTTTATCCTTGTGCTGGACACTCCATGCTTTCAACACCTAAACTTAAGAACAATACAAGACAACCGAATCATTAGGTGGACACTTGTCATCCTCAAATCCTTAAACTACATGAGTCTATAGAATTACCGGGAAATCCATACTAAACCGAATGATATACACAAAAAGTAAAATAAAATAAATATTAAAGGGGGCTACGTGAGAGGCGATACAACTTAAATTAATTTAGAAAGTAGTGTACAATGTTTAAGACGAAGTTAGACAAATAGATCAGGCTAAACATTTAAATCTGAGTAAACATGGCTAAAAGTAGCCCGTAAGTCTTGCTTAAAACGGGTACTATCCGTGTAAAGCTTAAGACGGGTCGAATACTATCAAGTGGTAGTAAAAAAAAGATTAAAAAATTGATAGTAACTGTCTAAAATGATAACTTGTGAGAAACAGCAATGAAGCCACGTAGAGGATCACACAAAGCTCAGACATGTACTTCGTAGTACTTTTAGTGGTGAGTCTGGTGACTAGTGGGCGGAAACAATGAAGATGCTCAGCTTTACCAACATGGACAAATTACTCCGTATATAGTACCAAGACTAATGAAGAAACAAAAATAGGAAAATTAAATAAAAGAAAGGCAAACTTTTATTTCACACGAACCATTTCGTGTAGCAAAATAAGACGGGGTTTATTTGAGACCACTTCAGGGGTAAATCATAAATGTGACCGGGTTTGCTTTTCTCATGTTACAGCTTATAGTAGTGTTTTTTTTTTTTTGAAAAAAGTGATCACATTTTAGGGTAACATACATTTTCATATCAAACAGAAATGAACTGTCTTAAAACAGAATAATCGTAAAAAAGAAAAGGTGATGTCACACATAAAGTTATGATAGTGCCGTATCATAAAAAAAATAAAGCCCAAAGTGCTGGCTCCGATTAAAAAAGGATACTAGCCTTCCCTATTTATAAGAACGAGTCGATGACCTCTACTCTTCGTGTGACTTATCCTCCACCTTCACCGAACTTCTCTCTATCATTCCCTTTCTTTCTTTTTTAATCAAAAAAACTCATCTAATATAGTAAATACTCTAGTAATCACACTCAAATTTCACTAGACTTAGCTTATTACACTTAGTTCATCAACCAAATTCATTGTTTGCTTCATTGTTTAAACTTGTCTTACCCGAGATGGACATGGAAGAAACCAATGTTAAGGCCTACACTCTTGATGGCACCATGGATCTTCGAGGTAGACCCGTGCTTGCTTCTAACACTGGCAAATGGAAGGCTTGTGCTTTTCTTCTTGGTAATTCTTCTAAGAAAACTACCCTAGTAGATATCAATTTTCTCTGTTTAAATACTAAGGTTACATTTTTATTCTCGTAACAATTTCACGAGGATGTCTTAAGAAAAACGTATAACGGACAAAATAGGTTTTAGGTTCGATCCTCCTTACCCTTATTGTGCGTAGAAGCGTTGATACCTTTTGTTGCGCATCTATTCGCTGGTTTGCACTGTCCATGATACTACGATATTATTTCTTTTGAGCCAAATTGTCCATGATAGTACGATATAGTACGTATTGTCTGTATTGCCCTAGTGACTCATTTAATGAAAAAAAAAACTCACGATAACTTGCCGTCAGAAAACAATAACTACTATGTATGAAATTACTAATTACTCCCTTCATTTCGGTCAGTTGTCGTCCTTTTATTTTGGCAAAAAGACAAAGGAAAGAATGGGGGATTATTTGTGGTTCCACTTAGTTGATTACAAGTGGATAATAGTCTCAATGGATTATCAAATTACTTATACAAAACCTTTCAAATAAAGAAAAAACAACAATTTATCACTGAGATACTCTAAAAAGAAATAGGATAACAATAGATCGTGACGGAAAGAGTACATAGTAAATAGTAATTGAGTGCGTATGACTTTAAAACATCGTGAAACGATTTAATATAAGAATATGTGTGGCTTGATTATATATTTACATAAAGGAATGATTAGTTTGGTGTTAACATTGTGAATACGTAGTATACGAGGTATTCGAGAGAATGGCGTTCTATGGGATAGCATCAAACTTGGTGGTATACGTGACAACACAACTACATGAAGACACGGTTTCATCAGTAAGGAATGTAAATAATTGGAATGGAGTTGTATGGATGACTCCAATTCTTGGTGCCTACTTGGCTGACTCTTATCTTGGCCGTTATTGGACTTTCACCATCTCTTCTCTCATTTATGTCTTGGTAATACTTATCTCTCGCCTTCCACTTATTTAAGGTCAACACCTTTAATGTCGACCAATTCTAAATGTCACCATCATTCATACTCCGTCTGTCCTGATTAGTACTTATTTATTTTCATTTAGAGGTATATCATTGAATAGTTATCTATTTACATTTTTCTTAACCTTTTGTGGATCACCTTTTATGTGCATGTGAGTTATGTGACCCATATTTCTTTCCTTAATATTTGTGCCAAAAGTAATGGATAACAATTTACCGGAACACTGGCACTTTTCGTCACAAGCTTGTGACGGAGCAAATGTGACCATTTTTATGAAAAATGTAACCATTATATGACTGGTAACATTTTATGGATGATTACTTTTTATCATAAAATGATCACATTTAGTCCGTCACAAGCTTGTGACCGTCACAAGAGAGACCAACTGTTACCGGAATAGAGCGAGTGTCATTTAGGAATTGACCACTTATGCTAATGAGAAGTCATATAGATTTATTTCAAATCATTTAAAAATAAAGGAAGATATTGACCGCTTTTATTGATACCACTCAAGTTGTGAGAGTGTGAATAATAAATATACATATAATTAAATTGTATTTAAATAACATGAAACAAAACAATAGTTACGTTATCACCTCTGTAATTTTATAGCTAGGTCAATGGAAAATGAAAGAAATCAAAAATTGAACTCTTTGCGACTTCACATGAACAAGCCTACATTCCAGTTTTAAACGTATTATACTACCAAATATTTTTCACAAATTCTCATTTGTGACGGACTGACCCGTCGCAAGCTTGCGACGAGTCAAATCCCTCTCACAAAGAGTAAGTGGGAGGGCAAGTGGCATGGGGTGCAAATGGATCCCCCACTTGCCTTGCCACTTGCTCTTTGTGAGGGGAATTTGACCCGTCGCAAGCTTGCGACGGGTCGCTCCGTCACAAGCAAGAGCTATTGAATATTTTTAGTTCAGTATATCTCAAACATTAACAGTGCACATAATTTTATGCATGTATTGTACTCTCTATATTGCAAGTAATTTTAGGATAACATTTAAAAGTCATACTCTTTTACGTTCAAACTCATAATCTTTTAATATAAATTCGACTCTGCCCGAATTCTGCAATTTATTGTGATTATTTCTATGTTCAAAAATTGAGAATTTGTGTGAATTATCAAATAACACGATTAGTAGATAATTTGCACCACCAAATATGACAAATCACAAGGGTACTTGAATGAATGCATGTGGGACCAAATAACAATGACCCGTTAAGATTCAAGTGGATCGTTGTGCGTTTTGCAGTTTTATTCTCCACGCAAACAAATCTCTTTAGATCGTCATCTCCTTTAGTTAACAGTTTATCTTTGACTAAACACAATTGTTCTAAATGTTTTTGTGGGCGAAAGTAAAGTAGGTTAAAAGCTTCTTTGTTGCAATGTGATTATGATCTCATAGGCTAGTGTCAAACTTCTCGATACATTACTACTTTTTGTTGAGGGTGGAAGGATTTGAAAGAGAGCAATAATGCCTCGATTTTCCTTTTCCAAGTCAAAAAGTTCTTTCTCTAATATAATAAAGGATTTAGAAGGAAAACTAGTATCCATTATTCTATCGCTCTATTAGTAATAATTAAAACTTTAATTAAATGTGAGGAATCTCAAACAAACACTATTACAGAGACTCTTCTTTAGAAGTATTAGTATTCTTAATACATTTGGTCTTCCTTCAAACGGATCATTTTAATCTGAAACAATAAAACCAAATTTTTTTATCATTTACAGCAAAATGTGACCAGTTTTGGAAAATAAGTTACTATCTATAAGCTATGACACTAACTTGACCATTGTGATTACATTTAACTAATATAGTCGGAAAACCCACTAGTCTTATTGTTCAGATGGACTGGAATTACTCCATCTGAAACAAAAATTTTCCCTTATAATAAGAGTAGTAAATGAGATACCTTAATATTAGAGATTGAATGGTTGACTTGTTTTATTAATCAATCGACCTATATATACAAGAGGTGCGTACATTCATCTGATCACTAAAATATTTACAAGAATATTTATGATTCTAATACACCCCTACAGTTGAAGCGGGAGGAGGTCGGATGCAGAGACTGGAGCGGAAGTCGTCAAACAGGGGTTTTGGGAGACCCTTAGTAAAAATATCAGCGTATTGATAGCGAGAGGACACATGGAGAACATGAACTTGGCCAAGCGCTACTTTTTCCCGTACAAAATGAATGTCCATTTCTATATGTTTAGTTCGCTAATGATTAACGGGATTACTTGCGAGTTTAATGGCACTGACATTGTCACATTAGACGATTGTTGCTTTGGTTATCGGGCAATGAAGTTCGAGAAGAAGATTTCTCAGCCAACATGACTCGGCTACTACATTTGCAACACCACGATACTCGGCCTCGGCGCAGGATTTAGAAATAGTAGGCTGCCTTTTCGAGGACCATGAGATAATATTATCTACAAGATACACACAGTAGTCGGAAGTAGAACGGGGTGTGTCGGGGCATCCACCCCAATCGGCGTCGGTGTATGCGGTCAATTTAGTCGTGGATGAACAATTAAGATGAAGACCGAAATGTTTGGTACCTTAAACGTACCCGATTATTCGTTTAACAGCAGCGAGATGAGCGGTCCGTGGGTCATGCATATGGAGACAAATCTGTTGAACCGCATACGAGAGATTAGGGCGAGTAAAAGTCAAATATTGTAAGGCCCCAGCAAGAGATCTGGACATGGTAGGATCATCAATCTTTGCACCGGATGTGGAGCTCAATTTTGCTTTAGTGTCGACCGGTGTCTATGCGGGTTTACAATTAGCCATCTTTTCTCGAGTAATTATTTCCTCTGCATATTTTATTTGGTGTAGAAACAAACCATTGTGGTGCCGAATTGCAGAGATGCCGAGAAAATAGTTAAGGGGGCCAAGATCGGTCATGGAAAATTCACCGCGCAATGTATTAATAATCGTGTCACGCAGAGTGATCGAGGAGGATGCTGCAAGGATGATATCATCAACGTACATCAGAATGTAAGCAATATCAGAACCTTGTCGGAAAATAAAGAGAAAATTATCCGATGTACTATGACAGAAGCCAATAGAGGAGACAAAATTCGCAAACCGTTGGTACCATGCCCGGGGGGCTTCCTTGAGCCCATAAAGTGACTTTTTGAGAAGGTAAACATGATTTGGGCGTCTTTTGTCACGGAATCCGGGAGGCTGATGCATATAGACGGTCTCAGCTAGGTGCCCGTGAAGGAAGACATTCTTCACATCAAGTTGATGGATGGGCCATTTTTTGGAGACCGCTATGCTTAGTACGGTGCGTAGAGTGGCCGACTTTACCATGGGGCTAAAAGTCTCATCGCAATCGATCCCCACCTGTTGTGACCTGCCATTAACAACAAGACGAGCCTTGTACCGCTCCAAATCACCATTAGATTTAAACTTATGCTTAAACAACCAAATACACTGAGTGACATTAACATGAAATGGACGTGGAACCAAGGCCCAAGTCTCATTTTTAATAAGAGCATCGAATTCGTCGGTCATGGCCTGTTTCCAATTAAGGTCATGGAGTGCGTCAATCGGGTTTTTGGTAATGGGTGAAAGAGTGGTGGTGACGGAGAGATCAAATACTGGTTTGGCTTTGAATATTCCGTGATGGGCTCGAGTGGCCATTTTGGGGAGAGGGGACGACAGGTGGCGGGGAAGGTGTTGTTGGAGTTGTAGGTGATGAGACAGAGGAGGCTGCGGGTGAGTTTAGGGGAGTGGCCAGGGGGAAGTCGTGGGGGAGGCAGGAGGCGACACAACAGGCGTGTTGGCAGTGGTTGTCGCTTGGTCAGGTGAGTTTTGGGAGTGGAGGTAGTGTGTCATGACAGGGGACGGGTCTGAATTTAAGAAAGAGTAAGAGGATGTGGACATGGGTGTGTTGTTTGCGAAAGGGAAGACATGTTCATTGAAGGTGACATGGCGAGCGATAATAACCTTTCGAGAAGACATGTCAAGACATAGATATCCACGATGGTTAAACGGGTACCCAATAAAGACACACAGAGTAGTACGAGCAGCAAGTTTATGGATGCTGGAGGAGGGGAAATGAGGGTAACAAAGACAGCCAAAAGTTCGGAGATTTGCATAGGAGGGTGTCCTAAGGTAAAGACTAGAGGTCGGTGATGTGAGACCGTTGGCCTTGCTCGGAAGTATGCTATGTAAGTAAGTCGCCATAGATAAATCATAAGCATAAGAGGATGGTTTGTATGATGTTATTAAGTGTTCGAATTTTTCTCTCCGCCTTACCATTTTGTGGGGACGTATGTGGGCATGAGTGTCGAAATAACATTCCTTGTTGTTTGAATAAGTCATAAAATTTAGAGTTCTCGTATTCCCGCCCGTTGTCACAATGCAATGTTTTTATTTGACGATTAAATTGGGTCTGAATTAAGGTGTGGAAGTATTTCAAAATATGGAACACTTTAGATTTGTGTTTGAGGGGATAGGTCCAAAGGAAGTTAGTGTGATCGTCAAGTAAAAGGATGTAGAAGCGGTGACCCATAGAACTTAATACGGGCGAGGTCCATAAATTGCTATGGACTATATCAAACGGAAAACAGGTACTAGAATTCGACATAGAAAATGGCAATTTAATGTGTTTACCGAGCTGACACGACTCACAAAACTTGTCTTTTAAAGGAGTACAAGCAATGGTTTTATTATTACAAATAACATAAAAAATAGCTGGGCCGGGGTGACCCAAGCGATCATGTCATGTTGAAGCGGTGACGGCAGTGAAAGCGGGTGGTGATGCGGTTTTGGAGGAGGTTGGCAGGAGTAGCGGGTGGAGATCGCCCGTACTACTGCGTCTCATTATTGGGGTCCCCGTCTACAAATACTTCACAGTAAAACCAAGAGGATCAAACTCAACAGAACCATTATTGTCAGTGGTAAGTTTGCGTACTGACACAAGGTTTTTAATAATGTCCGGGGCATGAAGGACATTTTTTATAACAATAGGGGGCAGGGGAGATGGTAACACTGTCGCACCATAACCACGAATGGGAATTTCAGAACCATTACCGACTACAATTTTTAGATTCTTGCTCAAATTAAAATAAGAAGAAAGGGTACCTTTGTTCGACGTCATATGGGAGGATGCGCCCGTATCCAAATACCAATTGTCGTCAGGTGCTTGGAGTGACAAAGTTTGTATTGTGGCAGCGATGTCGGTAGGAACCAAAGCACCTTGAGGAGTCCCAATCATCGAATATTGAGCAAGAAACGCCTGTGGACGGGGACCAAGCACGTCGGGTCCGCGATTAGAAACAGGGGGTAAGGGCACAGTGGCGCTGCCAATCCTTGCTGCTGCTGCCAAGGAGGCTGCTGAAGCGGGATCCACGTCCAGGTCTGGCGGTTGCCTTGTGACTGCTGTTGACCATCAGTTTGACCCCGCGCATTATCTGACCGACCGGAATTTCCAGAATTTCCACCCCCATTGTTCCCATTATAATTTTTACCTTTATAGTTCTTACCTCTGCCACCTTTGTGATGCTTGGTACCCTGATTATTGCGCGAGGTATTGTCGGAATTGCGGGTAGTGTTGTCAATTTGAGATGCGAGCAGGCCAGTCTCCGGTACGGTACGATTGAAGGAGCAGCGGTATTCTGTCGAGCCTCTTCAAGGGTTAACATTGAGCGGGCTTTATAAAACTTGGGTAACGGATCCCTCTGTTGGATAACCGTTCCCAAATTATCATAATAATTTATGGAGAGACCAGCGACAAGACGAAGGACAAGGCATTCCTCCTTTACCGGAGCCCCGACGTTGGCAAGTTGGTCGGCCAACATCTTAGTGCTTGACAATATACCGATGCATTTGGGTAGTTGTCCATTTGAATACTCGAGAATTGTTGTTCGAGATATACGACCCTTGAGGACTTGTTGTCATTGAATATGTCTTGCAATCTTTCTCAGGCTTGTTGTGCGTGCGGTGGCACCCGGCTTGAGGATTGTGTGAAGATCTATGGAAATGGTACTGTAAATCCATTGTTTCACAATCGCATCAAGACGGTTCCATTGCGCATCCTTAGTAACAGCAGATTTAGGAGGGACGTTGTGGTTAGCGACATCGTAGGCCTGAGCAGCGTTCAAGAACAGTTCGGCTCAAGAGGCGTAGTGAACGTTTTCTATTTCAAGAGTAATTGGGACATGGTTTTTGATATTTGAGACAGAGAAGGTAGGGTGAAAGGGCGCAGGTTTGGAAGCATCGGATTCGCCAGGCATGATTGAAGAAAAATAAGTTTTTTTTTTTTTTTTTTTAAGAGGAGGATCGGAGAAGCTGATACCATATTAAATATTGAATGGTTGACTTGTTTTATTAGTCAATCGACCTATATATATACAAGAGGTACGTACAATCATTTGTTAACAAAACCTAAGGCTAGAAAATAGGAAGGAGATTATACAACAAATCGTAATCTGATCACTAGAATATTTACAAGAATATTTATGATATTCTAATACTTAAGTTCAAGTATAATAAACTTTGTTTTTAAAAGATAAAAGGTAGTTTATACGGAGTATTAAATAAATTATAAACTAGTATATTCAAGTATATTTATGATATTCTACCTTAGTACGGAGTAATAATTTTGTGTTTCAAGATATGTGTCTCTTAAGGCTTATGTCTTAAAAATGTGTGTTTAACATTTTCGGTGAAAAACTCGATGATTTCAGGGTATGGTGCTTCTAACGACGGTTGTTTCAATCAAGTCCTTAAAACCAAGATGCACGGACAATATATGCGACAAGGAGGGCTCTTCGTCCAAAACTGCAATGTTCTACATTGCCTTGTATGTGATAGCCCTAGGAGCAGGAGGAACAAAGCCTAACATTTCGACATTTGGTGCGGACCAATTTGATGAATTAGATCCTCATGAGAAAGAGCTCAAAGTATCATTGTTCAATTGGTGGTTTTTTTGTGCATTCTTGGGAGGCCTCTTTGCATCTTTGGCACTTGTGTATATACAAGAAAACTTGGGTTGGGGTTTAGGTTATGGGATTCCTACTGTTGGCCTTTTATTATCCTTGATTGTTTTTTACTTGGGAACTCCTATTTATAGGCACAAGGCTAGGAACTTAAAAAGCCCTACAACCGATGTTTTTAGGGTTATTTTCACTGCCATGGCCAACTGGAGACTCAAAGTTCTTGAGCACCCGCCGTACCCTAACGAAAAACCACCGCAAAATCGTAATGCTGCACGTTTCAGGTGAGTTAGTAATACTTTGATACCTCATTTTTATACTTATGCTGTATACATGTATGTTTTCCTTAATCTTAATGCAATTTTTACAAATGGTCATTAGGGTATAATGGTATATGCTAGTGTTCATTAGACATTAGTCCCTTTACTCTGCCATAAGACTATAGGGAGGGCATTTGAGGAAATGGAGGATATTGTTACTGCTATTGAATATCTAAACGACCTAAATTAAATGGACTGACTAGGTACTAGAATTAAGGCAACTTTAACATAAATATTTAAAATTGGTCAATGTCACATTGTCACTTGCCTATACGTTGCGACGAGAATCTTTCAAAATTGCTAAGATCCATGGAATTGCTTCCAAACTTAGTTTTTACTCTTACTGGCTAATGAAGCATTTTTTTTTGTTTAAAAAAGCACGCACGTAGTCGCATTACAATAAAGGTTAAGGGGAAATTCGAACCTAGTATCTTTTATCCACAATAGCTCCGTCTTAACCACTAAATTAAGACATCTTTGATTACCGGCCAATAAAATAATTAGGAATGATACTTACTCCGTATAACATGTACAGGTTGTCATCTTTTTGACAATGACCGAACTAGCGAAGTCCGAAAAACTTAGATATTATCGATTAGAAAAGAAAGGTATTGTACAGCAAAAGAAATGCTCCAATATATTATCGATAGTACACAGTAATGCGATCATAAGATTCGATTGTAGATACCATAAACAAGTTAGTTGCAGCTATTAAAATCAAATACTAATAGAGAAGAGTAACAACCCCAGAGTGAGGGAAACATAAATAGCGAAAGAGCATATGAGCACTGCACATTGTGGGATATGATAACGATGTCATATCGTCTATTATGGCTGTGTCCAAAGATTGGGTTGCTAACATTTATTTCTTTCGGTTCTAGATTCCTTTCTAGTACTATACATCACTCTCTACACAAATTTGGGGTTGTTTTGTCACGTTTTTAAAAACACATAGAACTACCATTAATGTAATTTGCAAAATAAATGGGATTGTTTGTTTATGCCAAATCAGATGAATTGAAGTTTTGTAAGGATTCTAATTTCTCTATGATGAAAGCTCTCTTAGGTAAGTGGGAAATACTAGGGAATTTATTTCCTAACATTCCAACCAAACAACTTTCTCCCATTTCACTTGAATAAAAAATCGTGTTTATTATTACTTCCTTGGAACTGAAATCACAAATGTGAACCAAACAACCCTTTAGTATTAATAGTTTCTCTCGTTATTGTTACTTGGATTGTAGAAACGTAAATGAGTCATTTAGATTGGAAGTGGGTCGTGTCAATTTTATATGGGTCATTTTGAGTGCATCAACATTAGAGTCAGTTCCGAGCAGATCTGGGATCCGTTATGCCGTATGGGTAGAGTCTCTTATTCTTATTAATGGGCAACGGTCAATTCCGGGCTATCAAAATTCAGTTTCAATTGAGGTTTAGATGATGCTCGGGTTCGTCTTCTTTGGCTTGAACCTTATTAAATCTATTATATTCAATGGAGTCATCAAGATTGGATAGTTAGTAACTCTCCTATGTGACGAGCTCAATCCCCACTTTTTTGCAAAATGTAACCACTTTATGTTAAATAGTGACTACCTTTATAATAAATGTCATTTTCAAGTCATAAAAGATGGTTACTATTTATTAATAAATGGTCACTATTTATCAAAAAGTGGTTACACTTAACTCGTCGCATATGCGACGGTTGTAAACAAGAATTTGTGTTGGTCTGTTGGATAGATGTTACATGGTTAGAGCATCTCCAATGGTCAGCCACAATATCATGTAGCTTAATTTGCCACATCGATTTTTTAAGCTAATTTGCTCTTCGAGTACATACCGCTCCAAGGGTTGGCTACAACACTTTCTAGCTTTATGGGCCCCACAATAATGTTTTCATCCAATGAGAAATTTTGCTTATTATTTTTATAAATCAAGCTACATGGCTTAGTAGAGCTACAATGCTCATAAGCTACACTAATTGATTTCTACTCCAATGGTAAGTTACATGCTCAATATTTTATCAATATTGCAAGCAGGTCTCTAAAAGAAAACCATTGGAGATACTCTTATCGGATTAAATCTATTCAATGCGCATCATTAAGATTGGATTGAAATACTCACTTCACACACCTATTTTCTCTACTTTGTTTTATTAGGGTCTCAAAGATGTAGTCCTGACCTTATTTTCATACTTTTATATATTTTTTCCTCTGCCACTTTCTTTTCAGAAAAGCTTTTTTAATAATTAATACAAATATTTTAATTTTATAAATAAAATTTTTAATATCCAACTTATTTATCATCAAAGTTCAAAAATTTTGATAACAAAAAGCAAATGAAAAGAAAATGGGCGTATGAAAGCTTAAATTTAATGAGCAGCCCATTTTTATTGTTATATCTGTGGGCCAGCCGCTCATAATTAAACTTCTGTAAGTGTACTTCACGTATTTATTTCTAGCTTCTTTGTTTGGTGGTCCAAATATATAATGTGGTTCACATGCATAGGGATTAAACCTTGAGTCTATCGAAAAGGAATGCTGTTTCACTAATAAATACTTTTACTTGAACGATGTGAAGAATATTACAAGACGTATACACATAAGCAATTTTTGTTCATTTATCCGCAACTAGACCTACTAAACGGCTCAGTTGGGTTGGATTCGGATCGGATAAGTTTATAACGGGTTAGTTTGGGTGTGATTTATTTACGGGTTTATTGGGATGGGTTGGTTTGGTCAGGAATTTGGGTGTGTTTCGGTATGTTATTTGGGTTATTTTCGAGTCAAGCGGGTAGGGTTATTTCATAGCTCGGCTCATTCTTGGGAAAATGATTAAGAGAGAAAAAAGTGCGTTTAATATTATTACCTATTTTTAGTTTAATTTTGGCAGTTGTTTCTTTATATTTAACATGAATAATGTTAAGTTTCCTTTTAAATTAGTTATTTCAAGTCGTTTTTGTCCAACTAAAGTTATATTTTATCGATCGTTGTCTGATCAGTAATTTCGGGACAAGTAAGTTCTGTTCTGGTAATGTTCGGGTTGGGGTTGGTCAATTAATATTTTGGGTCACATTCAATGGTTTTAGTTTGAATGAATTTCGGGTCGGTTGATTTTGCTGGTCTACCCACAACCCACCTTTTTAATGCTTCATCTCTCTCGATCATTTGTTTCCTTACTCCATTGTAGGTTATCTATTTATTTATCTTTCCATATTAGTGATGTTAGTTATCGATAATTTGATCCACTTGTATTATTTTTCACTTGTAATCCATTAACAAAACTCACAAATGGTACCCTCGGGATGACAATGGATTCAGATCCAGCCCAAATCCTGGAATCCAGATCCTACAGGTCGTAATTGAATAAATGCAGATCAAATCCAGATCTCGTGGATCTGAATATGGATATGAAAATTTCAGATCATGTCCTGGACTTGATCTGCGTCCACTATATAAGACATAAGTATTTGGATCTCATTGCCATCACTAGTACTACCACCGTCTTCTTTTCTTGATCTTTAAAGCAAATGTAAATAATTAGTGGTGTTGGTTTTGCAATGTTAGGCTTTTTTGGTACGACTACCTGAAAAGGTACCTCGAAGCTGAAAAAGATACCTGAAAACTGAAAAGCTAACAAAAATCTAAAAAGGTAGCTGACAAGGTATTTATAAATAACGAGTTGATAAAGTGACTCTTTATATTAAAAAATGATTGAGAAACTACTGAAAAGATAGCTTATTTTTGTGAAATAACATAAATGGATATAAGAATTATTAATATATTATAAATTGAAGGGGTAAAAAAGAAATATAAAGTAGAATAAGATATCTGAAATATCAAATGGTGATCTAGGTAGCATATTTGGCAAAAAGCTACTTGACAAACCCTTATAAAAAACAAGTTACATGTATTTTTGTCAAAATATCTATTTCAGTCAAAATAGATAACCAAATAATACTGCCAAACACAGCCTCCAAATGTGCAATTTGGATCCTCTCTATTTCTCTCTCTCCATTTTCTCTCTAATACACATATTATATTATATATGTCTTTTCATTTATTTACCTTTTCCTATTCAAGTATATATTAACCTTTTCCTATTCAAGTATATATTTACAACCATTCGATTTATTCCGAATTAGATATGAATCCTTAAAAAAAACTTATCCCTCCATTTTCAAAGAAATAGAGAGGATCTTGACTCTATTAGTGATACTAAACTGTGATAGGAAACTATACATATATGTTGAATCAATTAGTCTTGCTTGTGACAGACTTATCTGTCACAAGCTTTGACGGGTCAGATCCCTCTCACAAGTTTGCAAGTGGGAGGGCAAGTGAGAAATCAATGGTTTCCCACTTGCCCTCCCACTTGCAAGCTTCTGAGAGGTATCCGACTTGTTACATGCTTGTGACGGATAGTGACCATCACAAATAAGAAATTGTGTAGTGACGGTGTGAGCTATCATTGAATTTAAACATTTATAACTGCACGTGGGTAGACATATCAAACAGCTCAAGAAAATGTTTACGGTTTCGGTTATTTTAGATTGGGTAAAATACAGATTTGTACAGCTCGGGTTTGTACGGGTTTGTACGTCAGGATAAAAAAATGGGTTAAATGTGTAAAGATTGGAAAGGTTATGATATTTTGTATTGATGAATAATCTGGTGAACAATGTCATATATAGGTTACTAATAAATACTTCTATATTAGTGCTACAAAATAGGAATATATTTGAATGAAGACTAACAAGAAGAGTAAGACTAGGAGTCAACTAAGCAGTCAAATGAGTTGTGTTGGAGCTGCAAATGACTGACTTGACTTTGTATCCTTAACACGCTCACGCTAGATGAACGGTCGTAGAGTGAGTCCAATCTTGGAGCTCCAGGATGTAAAACGTTGGTTTGGCACCGGTTTTGTAAGTGTCTGCAAGCTCTGATCGTCGCCGTTGACATGTTGGACGCGAATGGTGCCCAATTAAACTTGTTCTCGAACAAAGTGGAAAGCAAGGGCTAGATGTTTCATTCGCGAATGAAATATTGGATTGGTCGTATAGTTCTTCGTTGCACCCAAGTTGTCGCAAAATATGATAGGCGGTTATGGAAGTGAAATGGCAAGCTTCGAAAGAAGTGATTTTAACCAGAGCTGGTGTCTGCTATGGCACGAAATTCTGCCCCGGTAGACGATCTTGACAGTTCGCATTGTTTCTTGGACGACCATGAAATAGGATTTTGCCCAATAAAGAAAAATAACCAATCGTAGATATAATGTCATCCTTATCGCCCGCTCAATCTGCATCACAATCAACATGAGGAGTAAACAGAGTGTTCGTAAGAAGATGAATACCTTGGTGGTGAGTACCTTTAAGAAAACAAAGTAAACGTTTCAAGGCGGACTAATGAGTAGAAGTTAGATGGGTGAGAAACTCATCTAGTTCATTGATCGTAAATAGAATGTCGAGTCGGGCCAGGGAAAATATTGTAGGCTGCCTACTATTGCACAATAAGAGCTCTCGTTTTCAACTTATTGATCATCTCGAACTAAAGGCGGATGGGAGTATTGGACGGACAACAATCAAACATATTGTAGCGAGTAAGAATATCCGAGATATCCTTATTTGGATTGGTTAAGATGTAACCACCGGGTGTTGGATTAACTTCCATGCCGAGGAAGTATGATAAAGGCCCCAAAATCCTTAAGCGAGAAGCAGTCGAAGATTGCACGAATGACACGAATGAATGCTGCAACTTCTTCTTGATCTGGACCTGTAAATATGATATCATCAACGTAGACAAGAACAAAAAGACAGACGTTAGGTTGATTAAGAATAAATAAAGATGAGTTAGAAATCGCATGTTGGAATCGATAGGATAATAAATAATTTTTTTGCTCATTATACCAACCCCTAGGGGATTGTTTCAATCCGTATATGGCTTTACGTAATTTGCAAACATGATTTGATGACTCGGTATTAGCAAACCAAGGCGGTTGAATCATAAACACGGACTCAGTTAATGTTCCTAGTTAATGTTCCTAGAAGACAATGTTAACGTCAATTTGATGTAAAGACCAACCATGTGTAACAGCTAGAGATGGAATCAGTTGGATAATTTTGGGTTTAATTACGGGACTGAAAGTTCATGAATAATCAAGACCGAGTTGTTGATGGAGGCCTTTTGAAACAAGGCGAGCTTTCTATTGCTTAAGACTGTCATCCAGATTATATTTGAGACGGAAGACCGTACCCATTTACAACCAATGACATTTTGAACTTGATCGGGTGGGACAAGGGACCAAGTCGTGTTCTGAAAAAGAGCATTGAATTCTTCTTACATAGCAGCCAGCCAACGTGGGTGGATAAGAGCATGCTTAATAGTTGTGGGAGTGGCATAAATAGTGGGAATGGAGGATAAACGAGCATATTTAGGGTTCGGTTTTCAGATGTTATTTGAGAGACGATTTTTGTGAAAGGTAGTAGAGGTAGTACGTGTCATATGTTTTGGGCTCAGTTGATATAGAGAGAGGTGGTGGTAACCGGGGGGATTAGGGGCTCAGTTGATACAGAGGAGGTGGTGGTAACAGGGGGATCATGGAATTTTGAGGAGGAACGATTGAGCGAAGGGGAAGAGATGGGTGGGGTAGCTACAGGCGTGGGTATGGTAGAGACGGACAGAAGACACCAGTTCGTGGGGGACATAGTGTCATGAGGAGAAGAGAGTTTAAGTAATTTGGAATACGGGAATTAATCTTCAATGAAACGAACATGGTGTACGGTGTACACACGGAATGGTATGGATTTTGGGTCAAGTTTATGACAGGTATAAGGTCTTAGCGAAGGAAAGCATAAGCAGCCTAAAATGTGTAATTTGTTTATATTGGGCTCTTGTTTGAATAAAATGGAGTATGTTGAACAGTTTGGGAGAGGTTTTGGAGAGTATATGTGGGTAGGCGATTTATTATATAAGAGGTTGTGGTAAAGGCGTGAGTTCACAGTGAGAGGCATGAGAAAATAATGATAAATTAGTTTCAACAATATGACGATGACGACGTTCGGCAAAGCCATTATGTTCCTCTGTGTGAGAAGGTGACGTATAAGATGACTAATACCACTAATATTTAGGTGTCAAGTAAATTTAATAAATTCCCAGCCATTATTGAAATATAACTGACGAATAGGTTTACCAAAGTATTTTTCAACAATGGCTAGAAATTTGATAAAGGTAGGGGCGATATCGGATTTTTGTTTAATTGGATAAAGCCATATACAATGTGAGTAGTGATTTACAAAAACGACATAATACCTGTAAGATTCGGATGATATAATGGGGGAACTCTAGACATCAGAATAAATTAGATCAAGAGGAGCATTGGAGTAGACAGTAGACATATCAAACGATTGAATTTTATTAATGTGGCAAGAAATACATTAATCGGAAACTTGAAGACGTAAAATAAACTTGGAATTAAAAAGTTGCATAATTTTGTTGGAGGGGTGACCACGAGGATGATGCCATGACGGTTGTCCTGGGGAGATGGCTAGATATGCGTGAGGCGAGGATGGAGTCCAAACATACATTCCATCAATGAGTGGACAATAAAGTAGAGGCCCTCCCGTCCAGATGATATCCTTTATAGAAAAAGAAGAGTGTGAGAATATAGCTTAAGCATGTTTATCGCAACAAAACTGTGTGACGGAAAACAATTTAAGAGAGATTTTTGGAACAACAAGAACATTAGTGAAGGAAAGTGATTGAGATAAGGTAGAGAGTGTAAATGAACCAGTATGAGTTATTTTGAGCGGAGATCCATTCCTATATAGAGATATTCAGGACCCTCATAAGCCGTATGAAGTGACAACGTATTAAGGTCATCCATAATATGGTGCGACGTGCGTCTGTCAACCACTCATGATCGTAGTGGAGCTGTGGATGAGAAAGCAACCGTGTGGGCCTGAGGCCGCGGTCCTCTTGGCTGGTGGGTGGGAAAAATAATGTCCAGATAGAGTCGATTGAGTTCACGACAGTCGGATGCAACATGACCAACATTGTCACGAAAATAACATCAACCTTTGTAGGGATTTTTATAAGTGGGTGGAGTGTAAGGAGATGGAGTATTGTTGGCTGGTTTCGGGGATTAAGCAGGCGAGTGTGATTGTTATTGTAACGAGGCTGATAGGAAGAGCGATTGTTGTATGAGGAACGACGATAGTTGGCAGCGTTGGGAGAGGGGGAGAATTTGGTGGTAGAGGGTGTATTTTGGAGGCGTAACTCGTGTTGGATGAGTTTCTCATGGAGAGATTGGTTGTCTCGGGCACACACTGCTTCGATGACAGAGCGGTATTTGTCTTGATGAAGACCATTGAATTTTTGTTGTGATAATGATGTTCAAGTTGGGCATAATCATCAGTGCAGACTTTAATGGATGTCATATAATCGGTAATAGACATGTCGTCAAGTCGATCTTTGATATTTAAACGATAGTCGCGGGAGGAATTGGCAATGGTACGAGTGAGGGTAGACAATGCAGCATGAGAGGTTGTATCATTGACGATGAGGTCAACGATTCGAGAGGATATGGTACCCGTGAGGGCGCCTAATATGAGTTGGTCTTGGCGATACGAAGTTGAGTGTACCGGATTGGCAACAATAGTGGGGTTAGTGGCATGTGGTGTCAAGGGCTGGGTGATTGTTTTTGGGGGATGTTTAGTCGTTCCGTCAAGATAGGAAAAAGTTGAAGACCGTTCATGATAGTGCAGACTTGAAATCGCCATTGGCGGATGGTCATCGCATCCTTGAGTTGAATACAATCGGAGAAAGTGACAAGGGTAAAAGGTGAGGATGGTTCAGTTTTGATTGACTTACTGAAGTTGAGAAGACATGATTCAGACGTTTTTGTTTTTATTTTTATTATGATTGTGAGGATCGGTTTAGACTCGCGATTCCATGTAAAGATTGGAAAGGTTATGATAATTTGTGTTGATGATTAACCTGTTGAACAAAGTCATATATTTTTACAGTAGAAATGCTAGAGTTAGGCCTCGTTTGGTTACCCCAAATAAATCGTAGAAAAATAGAAATCCTATGATTTGGAATTATAAGAGTTGTTTGTTTACCCCAAATCATGAGATTTTCATTTTCCCTTGAATTTCCAACTCCTCGCTAATGGAGGAGTTTAATAACCTATCGCCCCCTAGGTAGTTTGAAACTCCTTTGTTAATTTAATTCCCGCATGCCAACTAAACGAGTTTTGGCCAATTCCCATGATTTGTCCAATTCAGGTGTTTTATAAAATTGTGGGAATTAATTCCTGTATGGCAACCAAGCGAGACCTTAGATTACTAACAAGTAGCTAACTACTCCTAGATTAGTACTACAAAATAGGAATACATTAAAATGAATACTAACAAGAAGAGTAAGACTACGAGTCAACTAAGGAGTCGAAAGACTTGGTGGCAACTGAGTGCTTGACTTTGTATCCTTAACAAAATGAACGCTTTTATACACATGTTTTTTTTCTTTAATTTTAATTATAAATATAAAGTGATTGTTAATTTTTATAAATACTTAGTTTGATATTGATTATCTGATATTAGTAAGAATTAACAACGTTTTGTTTAATATATGCAACTAGTTTTACACCCGTGCAAAAATGCACGGGTTGGCTTTTAAACATGTTATTTGCGAAATATAAATAATGAATGAATATCTTTAATTAATAAGTAAAAAGTTTCGCTCCCGTTGGTGGCTAGAAATTTCATAATATCTTGTTCAAAAAATTTAATTTAAATCTCTACCCCCACCCCCTACATTTAGTTTAAATTCTGCTCTATCACTATCACAGACGGTATATTTTGTACTCTAGTGATTTCATAAAAATGTTTATTTGTCCCTTCATTGTTAAAAAAGTTGTTTAAGTTGCTTTAGTTATGAAATTGATGAAATATGTAATGGCTTGAAACTGTTTATGGAACATATTCACGTCATTTCAGTATGTTTAACGTAATTATTTTTTATTTTTCAAATAGTTTGAGTTGTACAATATCAGTGTAAGAGAATATGAAGACAAATATGAATGAGTCAATCAAGTCAAGCGCATGTGTGGTCATTTTGAGTTTGCACGAATTTGTGTCCAACCTGGTATTTTGAAGACATTGTGACTTTAGATTGGGTTGACATGAATTTATATAGACTCGATGATAAGTAGACTTGTCAAAATTTGACCTAGCCCGAAAATCTGATTCGACTGACCAATTTTTCTTTTTAGAATCTAAGACCTTTAAATCTTAGACCTACGATTCGCAATGACCCAAATCCGAATTGACCTGTTATTTTGCTAGGGTGAAATCCGACCCGATCAGCTTGTCCCAACGGGTTAAGGTAAAATTAAGAGTAGTATCAAAATATTCATACTTTTATATTATCTTTTAAATGAGAAAAATAAATATATTTTATAATATTTTCAATCAAAAAAGAAAGTGAAATAGAAATTTTATATAACTCTTATATCATAAATAATCAAATAATAGTTAAACAATTTTATTTTTAACCAACCTTAACATAATTCCATAAGATTAGATTTTGAAGCTCTAATCAATATATAGATCATCCAAAATAATTGAGGGATATACATACCTTGTTCCATCGTCGGCAGTAGGTAAGAGTTTGGATACACGTCCCCTCCTAAATAACAAATGTACCAGCCCTACCACCTTCTGGGTTGTGGTCGCGTGGGTACTCATTTATTCGTCGCATCATCTAATGACCAACTATTTGTTGCCTAGTAAATATCAGAAAAATTGTCTTTATTACCACAATATGATAGTTATTTTACCGTCTTAAACTTAAGACGGATAGTATCCATCTTAAGCAAGACTTACTGGAAAAACACAAAAAGCTCAGCATAATTTATGTAGATCCAAGCTTTTTTACAACCAACAACTCATATCCTACAACCTATTCCCACACATAACCCAAATCCCAAAGGCCCAAATCGCACAAGTCACGACCCTAGCATATCTATAAACCAACACATATTTCGAGTTTGGAATCGTGGTTCTTTCCATCTCCTCACACTTCCAGTATTTTCAGGTCCTTCATTAAAAAAAGGCATGTCCCAAGTTAAAATAGATAACTTATTTAGTTAAATTTATTTATTTCATCCACTGATCCACATATTCACCTCCGTATGGATGATCCGGTATACCTAAGTCTTCCCACAAAATTATGTAAACTTAATATCTTAATCTTAAAATGTGTTTTGTTTGGAAAAGTTCTTGAATTTCCATTTTATTTTTGGTTTGTAAATAAAATCATATTACTATCGCTTAAGCAATTGTTTTCTTCTTTTCTCATACACTCATCACCTTATTTTTTTACGTAAATCGTTTCATTTTTGAATTTGCTTCAACTAATTTTATTTTTGTTTCACTACTTTTAGATTTCGTAAACACGAAATCTCTCTAAAAAAAAAACTTTAGTGTTGTTCTACTAAGAATTACCCCAAAATTTTCATTTTTAGCAGGTAAGTCTCATTTACTTTTATTAGTAAGTATAACAATTAATAGATTTTTTTATCTCTAAATAAGTATTTGCGATATTTATATAAGTGTTTAAAATAAAGTTTCTTTTGAGATACTGTATTTGTTTACAATAAGGCTAGTGTTATGTTAATATTCAATTTATTTCTTGATTTTCAGCTTGCAGTACCCATATTGTTACGTGTATTTTATAAAAGCTACTCCATTTATTAAAATTATGTAAGCTTTTAGAATTTTGTTTTCATACTTATTTTGATGGATAATAATCTGAGGTATTTTCACTAATAATTATAATAATTATTTTATCTAAAATTTCCCCAAATTTACGTTATGTTGTGATGATTAATTAATGTTATCAAAAAGTACTAATTTAAATATAAATATAAATAAATATTATATAAAAATCATATAGTAAAAGTGGTAAATAAATATACGTATGTGAATGATAAGTTAGAAATTGACCAAAATGCACTAATTTAAAAACGGATGAAATAATGTAAATTATCACTTTAGTAATGCTAATAAATTGTCAATTTTTTGTGGGCCCTACCACTTTTGTACAAAGAAAGAGAAATTAATATGCTTTGAGAAGGTGCTTTGAGAAGGTGCATAGAAATGGAGGAAATGTTTGTGTTTTAATAAAAGTAGGATATCACAACGTTATATGGAGTTTTAGATTGATTAGTTCTTACCGTGCATGACAAAAAATGACTATGTTTATATGCTAATCATTTGATTAATTGATTATGTAGTAAAATTATACTTTAAAACAAATATAAGCATATTTTATTAAAAAATTTCAAATTTTCATTTTACTAAAGTTAATTTATATTTCTTTCATTTGCTCTAATTTAACTACAAATTTTTAATAAATTTCTTCATCTACGGTTCAGGTTTTGAACTTTTGACCCTAAATATAAGGGTTATTATCGGATCGGATAATTTTCAAGTTCATGTTATTTTCGGTCGAGTTATTTTTGGGTGGGTTTTGGTTGGTTTTCTGTGTCGGGTCAACTGTTGATAGGTCTGCACGCGGGGTTATTTGTAGTCGTTCAATTGAGGTTAAATTTAATTTCTTATTTCGAGTATATTAGGACAGGAGATGTGAAATTCATTACGGGTAATGGAGTAAGATTGTGTCCACATGACCTCCTTATCTTACTATTGACGGAAGCCCTTGAATACTGGATAATGTCGTTAGAGTTGTTGTATGATTTTATAAATTGGATGCAATTACATGTTTTTGTTGTTAGCATCTAAAGGTTCATAGATGCTTGTCTCTAATACCTCACTTATTTCTACCAGGTTCTTGGAGAAGGCTAGCGTAGAAGAAGGCAGCAAAAAAACCCCTTGTACAAAAGCACAAGTAGACAAATCAAAGCAAGTATGTGGAATGATAATGATATGGTTAGTACTACTAATTCCAAGCACCATTTGGGCCCAAATAAACACCCTTTTTGTTAAACAAGGAACCACCCTAAACCGTCACATTGGTCCGAATTTCCAAGTCCCGGCAGCCTCTTTAGGGAGCTTTGTTACTCTATTCATGCTCGTAACCTTACCCATCTATGACCTCTACTTTGTACCCATGATGCGCAGTAGGACCGGGAATCCTAGGGGAATCACTTTGTTACAAAGAATCGGGATTGGTTGCGTCATCCAGGTTCTGGCCATTGCGGTAGCTTACACGGTAGAGATATATAGGATGCATGTTATTAAGGTAGAGCATGTCACAGGGAATAAGTCATTAGTCCCTATGAACATATTTTTGTTAATGCCACAATATGCCCTTATTGGTGTGGCTGATGTATTCAACTCAATTGGATTGTTGGAGTTCTTCTATGATCAGTCACCCGACGATATGCAAAGTCTAGGGACGACCTTCTTCACAAGCTCGATTGGGGTGGGGAATTTCTGTAACAGTTTTTTGATTACTATGGTGGTTAAGATTACTGGAAGGAATGGTGGAAAGAGTTGGATAGGAAACAATTTGAATGATTGTCATTTGGACTATTATTACTTGTTCTTATTTGTGTTGGCTCTTTTGAATATGGGTGCATATTGTTGGGTATCAAGTATGTATGTTTACAAAAGGGAGAAGAAAGTAATTCAAGAAGATCATAGTTTTGTCGCAATTGAGGGAAATAAGATTAATGTAGATGCATCTCTTGGGTTGTGATAGCAAATAAACTTCTTGGAAACCGCTATACTAAGAGTGTCCCGATCTAATGTAATTCGTTCTGATAATAAGGATGCATGTATCATCGAAGATGATATTGTATGTGATTATTTATACGATGAAAAGAATGGCTAAATTCACTAATTGTACTTTTCCGATATATAGTGCAATTTTCTATGGTTTCTACAACTTGAGCTAGAATATAAATGTTTTCGTTTTTGAGGTTCATAGAGTGCGCGCGACTTCTTTGAGTAATTAAGTTTATGAAATTGTAATATGGAAAGCAGATGAACTAGCTCAGAGTACCAATCAGATTATACGGTTAATGACAAATTATTAAACGGTTTTACAAGTTTTTATTGACGAAAATATTGAACGGTTTTATAAGAGAGTTGTTGACCTCTAGAAATCAATAAGATTAAATAAAGAGCAATACGACTGATGTTGTACGGCCCAACACAAAAATTGTGAAAGCATGGCTGTTGGATTATAGTCTTATGCTGGATTAGTTTACAACTCATTGCATTTCATTTTTAAGGATCTAAGTACTTCGTATATGGTAAATTTAGTCCGTACAGTCCTCATTTCGGATGTAGTGGGCTGGTAGTGGCCTAGTAGGGAAGTGCCACAAGGAGGTTCTATAATGATCCAAATTGTTGGGCGAAATAACTTGATATTCAGCATTTCTTTATGATTAGACTTGCTAAATAGGTTCTTTGTTTGAGTTTTAAATTTCATGAAATCAATTTCATTTCATTTAGGTTGATTCTAGTTCTGTTTTCAGGTCGATTTGGCCGAGTTCATTTCGATTAGGCACTTTTATCGGTTTGCATTATTTCAAATCGGTGAGTCAACATAGGAGTACAAAATAATTTCAAATCGGTTTGCATTATTTTGTACTCCTATCATGATCAAATGGATCATCATAGGAGTACAAAATAATTCCAAAACACGGTCAGTCAACATATACATAATAAATCACAAGTGCATCGAAATACAATAATCACACATATCCTGTGACATCAAATAACGCACCCCGGTTCCATCGAGTAGCGCACCCAAAACCACCAATCATGGGCCCTACCACAACAAGTCACCCTCAGACCAAGGTCATAACCACTTGCACTGTCTCTTCCATGACGGGACCACGAAAAGCGACCCACAGAGTCTATGGAGTCGGTATCCCGCTACCGCTCCATATCAAACAACCCCAAACACCGTGACCGCAGTCACCAAGATCCAAACAACCAACTCAAATCAACTTGTGTGACAACCCTCGCGAATGCGGAAATAAAACATAACAAGCATTTGATTTATATAGCGGAAAATACGGTGTTTTTAAAACTTTTTACATGCTAAGATAAAAATACGAGGAATGTCAAATAATTACATAGCAAAGTAGAATATACTACAAAGAGACGAAGTCTCTCAAAATGTTATCAAATATCAAAGTTATTAGCAATCTAGCTAAACAACGTCTAGAGGTGATTCATCCAGGCCAACGCCCGCTAGTTCACACCCGAACCCAAAATACCACAAGCAAAAATCCATCCAATCAAGCAACCTGTTCATCCATGAAAAACATGAACGCCACAGTCAGTGGGGAGTAACTCCGGGTTCTCCCAGCCATATCACAAATAACGAACTTAAACGGAGATACAAAAGTAGAAGCATGCATATATAAATATACATGTGAATTACGAAAAGGATAAATAGGAGATTCAATATATATAAAGATATCGGTGCATGAAGTACAAAGCCGTAACCATCATATTATCGATAGACTCGGGGATGACACTCTTAGGCAACCATACACTCACTAGGGCTAGCATCTCACCGTTAGTGGCATAAGTTTGATAAGATTGAGACTCGACAAACAAACCAAGCCAAGTCATCCAAAGATCACAAATAATCAATCATATAATCATCCATCCAAACGTACAAATACGTTGACAACATCTCTCATGGTAAATGACACGCACTCGCACCGTGTACATGGCAAGTATGATTAAAATCGCATCCACGGGATAAACATTTCCCTGAACGCATACACGATTCAAACATTTCGTATATGTAGACTAATTTCCTCATGGTAGAACGACGATCATAATACGGTCCTAGTCTAAACCTGGCCAGACTCTCGGAATCACATTTTCCGATTCGACATGCGATAAACATTTCGCATCCAAGACTCGGTCAATCATAGACGCCGAGTACCCCAAATTCGGTCAACCTTCACGAAAGAGGCGGAAAAGAGCACAAGCATCATAACAAGCGGTACGCTACATGCAATGACACCACCTCGCAAGTATACAATATTTGACGTCCGGGTCGATCAACGCAATGTTCGCCTCCCAACAACGTCGTCATATGCCCACTAACAAATGCAATTAAGCAGTAAGGATACACTCCTCGTTCCGACATTCCAGCCGTACGAACGAAGAGGTAGGCATGGGAATGAGAGTACATAGCACATAACAATTAATGCTCAAACCATAACATATGTAAAACCGACTCAAAATGGGAAATATCAAAAACCGTCACAAAAACATGCGATACAAGCGAAAGGAATATCATATATTCTAAACATGAATATTTAAAGTCATTACGTAAATTTATACGATAAACGAATCATCGAAAATACTATAAATGAAAACATAAGAAAGGAAAGTAAATAGAATTCCAGCGTGTGCCAGCCGGTCAAGGGGACCGGCTGCCGGCTGGCACCAATATCAACTTGAAAAACAATTGAATAAGCAGCGTGTCCCAGCCGGTCAAAGAGAGCGGCTGCCGGCTACCCGGCTGGGACCAAAGTCACTTGAGAAAAATGAAGACATATGGGATGTGTCTCAGCCGGTCGGCCGGCAGAGACCTATATAATTCCAAAACTTTCACGTAACACAAATAATATACAACCGCTCCCCAGCCGGTCGGCCGGCTGGGGCATATTATGCACGAAATTCATCTTCTTCATCCCAAACATCATATAACCAACAACAACTAACATCATCAATCATCAATTCTCATTATTAATTATCAACTAACAAAAACTATCATCAACAACACAATTCCTATGATTATAAGTCCTATTCTAATTACAATTTCTAACATAGAAAACACATTAAAACACGTAATGATATCGAGTAACCCTTCACTGTTACCTTTTCGCGTCTTCAATCCTCGTCGAGGTCTTCCTCTACTAAGTAGTAGTCTTTGTCGAGGTCTTGAAGGTCACCACCTACGATTAGACAATAAAAGATGAATATAATTCACCTTTGAGAAAGACGGATAAATTGAAAAGCGAGAAAGACGGTAATTTTATTACCAATTAAGATAGAGGACGATGAGAGGGAAAGATTAAGACGAACTTTAGTGAGTTTGAGCGAGTAATGAAGGAGTAGCGATGATCTTAAGATCGATCAAGAATGGAGTTAGGTTTTTGGGTGGTTACTTGGTGAGGAAGAAGAGTAAGTTGAATGAGGGTGAGTTAGGGTTTAGAAGAGAGTATGAGGGAGTAAGTGGAAAAACATGAGAAAAAGCTCATAAAAGCCTTAAGACGTAACTTACTCGGAAACTCGCGTAAAGTCCAAAAACGAACTCGGAAATTCTAAATTAGACACGGGAAATTTAATTCTAAACTAAAACTAAATTTCGCTGAAAAGTATCCGTATAATATTTTTACTATAAAAATAGGGTACATTTGCAGGTGTTACAATCACCCCACCTTTTAAAAAGCGAACGCCCTCGAAACTTGAGCGAAAGAAAGATACCTTAATCGATTAGGCTTGGATATTTAATACGCATAGAAGCTTCCGTTTCCCACGTCTCTTCTTCAACATTAGCACATCTCCACAAGATTTTCACTAAGGGCACCACTTTACTTCTCAACTTCTTATCCTTGTGATCTAGGATGCGGATCAGCTTCTCTTCAAAAGACAAGTTCGGCTCTAGCTCGGGCATTTGAGCTTGAAAGACATGGCTTGGATCACTAACATACTTTCTCAATTGAGAAACATGGAATACATCATGAACTTTATTCAAATTCGGGGGCAAGGCCAACTTGTAAGCAACAACACCAATCCTTTTCACAATATCAAAGGCTCCAATGTATTTCGGGCTCAATTTACCCTTTACACCAAACCTTTTAACACCCTTCATCGGAGATACTTTCAAGAACACTTTATCTCCAACTTCAAACTCTAACGGTCTTCTTGGGACATCGGAATAAGATTTTTGTCAGTCTTGAGCGGCTTTCATTCTATCACGAATGACCTTCACATGATCAATGGTTTCAACAAGAACATCGGGACCTAAGTCACGAACATCACTTAATTGATTCCAACATATAGGACTTCGGCATTTCCTTCCATAAAGAGCTTCATAAGGAGCCATCTTAATCGAGGCATGATAACTATTGTTGTAAGAAAACTTCACCAACGGTAGACTCTTTTCCCAACTAGATTGGAAGTCGAGTGCACAAGCCCTAAGCAAGTCTTCTAAAGTCTGAATAGTCCTCTAAGTCTGAACATCGGTAGCGGCATGGAATGCGGTACTCATCAATAATTTACTACCCATGGCTTCTTGTAAAGCCTTCCAAAATCTCAAGCAAAACCTCGGATCTCGGTCGGATATGATCTCCTTGGAAACACCTTGATATCTAACAATCTCATCAACATAGGCTTTCGCTAGTCGATCTAAACTCCAAGTCTCTTTGATCGGGATGAATCTAGCACACTTGGTCAAACGATCAACAATAACCCAAACGACATCTTTACTTCCAACGGTCCTTGGCAAAGCCATAACAAAATCCATAGAAATAGATTCTCATTTTCATAGTGGAATATCCAAAGGTTGTAGTAATCCACCGGGCCTCTTGTGTTCGTTTTTCACTTGTTGGCAAGTAAGACATCTTCCAACATAGGACACAACATCGCCTTTCAAATTCGGCCACCAAAATTGTAGCTTCAAATCTTTATACATCTTATCACCTCCGGGGTGAATAGAATAAGGGGAAAGGTGAGCTTCGACAAGAACTCGCTTTCTCAAGTCAAGAGCATTAGGTACAAACAAACGGTCATGGAGTCGAAGGACACCTTTGTCATCAATCTTGAAATCTTTAGCTTTTCCTTCAAGAAGTTTGGCTTGAATAGACTTGTAGGTAGGATCATCAACTTGGCTTTTGCGGATCTCACGGAGAAAGACAGGTTCGGCAGTCATAGCACCAACGTAATCAAATCCACGTTCCACGAATTCCAACTTCAACTTTCGAAACTCAATACAAATAACATCGGGTAATACCGACATAGCATTCAATGCATGAGAAGATTTCCTACTAAGAGCATCGACAACAACCTTGGCCTTCCCTTCATGGTAAAGCAACTCAAAATCATAATCATTCACCAATTCCAACCATCTTCTTTGACTCATATTCAACTCTTTTTGAGTAAATATGTACTTCAAACTCTTGTGATCGGTGAATATGCGACAATGAACACCAATAAGATAGTGTCGCCACACTTTCAAGACATGAACAACAGCGGCCCATTCCAAATCATGAGTAGGGTAGTTCACTTCATGAACTCTCAACTGTCTCGAAGCATAAGCCACCACTTTCCTACTTTGCATAAGCACACAACCCAATCCCATCTTGGAAGCATCACAATAGACATCAAAGTCTACACCATCTTCAGGTAAAGTCAACACCGGAGCGGTAGTCAACCTTTTCTTTAACTCTTGAAAGACGGCTTCACAAGCTTCAGTCCATACGAACTTGGTTTCTTTCTTCAACAATTGGGTCATCGGTCTAGCAAGCTTTGAGAAATCTTTGACAAATCTACGGTAATAACCAGCTAAACAAAGAAAACTTCGGACTTCTCTAACATCGGTCGGACTCTTCCAATCAACAACGGCTTCAATCTTAGAAGGATCCACCATTACACCTTCTTTAGAAATTACATGCCCAAGGAAGGACACTTTAGGTAACCAAAATTCACACTTGAAGAATTTGGCAAACCACTTTTGACGACGAAGAACACCCAGAATAGTCCTTAGATGAATAGCATGCTCTTCTTCGCTCTTGGAGAAAATAAGGATGTCGTCAATGAACACCACCACACACTTGTCAAGATACTCACTAAATGTGCGGTTCATTTGATCCATAAAAATAGAGGGAGCATTAGTCAATCCAAATGGCATCACCTTGAACTCAAAGTGACCATATCTTGTACTAAAAGCGGTCTTCGGTATATCGGCATCACGAACGGGAATTTAGTGATATCCGGATCTCAAATCAATCTTGGAAAAAGTAGAAGCATCCTTTAGTTGATCGAACAAATCTTCAATTCTTGGCAAAGGATACCTATTCTTGATTGTAATCCGGTTCAACTCACGGTAATCAATACAAAGTCTCATAGAACCATCTTTCTTCTTCACAAAGAGAACGGGAGCACCCCAAAGCGAGGCACTCGGTCGAATGAAACCTTTTTCAATCATATCATCAAGTTGTTTCCTTAACTCTATCAACTCGGTTGGAGCCATACGGTAAGGAGCTTTGGCTATGGGTCCGGATCCAGGTACAAGATCAATGGAAAACTCAACATCACGCTCGGGAGGGATCCCGGGCAAGTCTTCGGGGAATACATCGACAAATTCACATACTATAGGCACATCTTCAATCTTTGGTAAGGAGGTAGTTGTAGAAGGTACAATACACAAGTATGCTTGGTGACCCTTTCTTACCATACTCACCAACTTCATTGCGGAAATCAAAGATGTTGGAGTAGGTGTCCTCCACAATAGTGCGCCACATAATAAATCTTATTATGGAATATAATTGGGATATTTATTGACTATATATATGATTAGTCAGTTGATTAACGTAAATCAATAACGGTTGGCTAACTAGAGTTTGACGTTATTGTCGTTTGACGGCGGTGATCAACTGATCCCTTTCAGTCACACCTAAAGGATAAAATCCAAATAGTAACTAATTATTTGTATACGATACAGTTAATTAGTACATTACATATATTCGATATGTACGAGAGTTAATTGTTAGAAATTGAGTTAAGAACTCAAATTCGATTAAGCTTATTTTTCAATTATACGATAATTGACTAATAAATTTATATCTTATTTTAATACGATTAAATAAGATTTAACTTAGTAATTAATCGTTAAATTACTAAATTAGTTGAGGTTTTGAGATAGAGGTAATTAGTTAATTATATTTACAAGGAGTTGTAAAATAAATTAACTAAGCATTGTGGGACCCATTATATATTGATATAATGGTAAAATCTTACTTAAAATGTTAAGTACATATTATTTATTTAATTGAGTCATATAATTGTTATATGATCAAATTAACACTTAATTATACAAGATAATTAACCATATGATCAATAAGTATTTGTGAGACAAATATCAAAAATCAAAATGGACCTAACTAGGCCATTGTGGCCGGTTAGACTGTAGTTACAATGGTGATGATTGTTGCTCTTGTTTATACTCTTTAGTTACTAAATGAAAGTGACATAACAAGTAGAAATAATCATCACTTGTTCTACAACACTCCACTCTAATGCATGTGAACAAATTAAACAAAATAATAGTCCATTTGTGGACTAAGTAATCCGGCCTCTTGGCCTATATAATGAACATTTGTGTTCATTTTAGACTTACTTCATTTTTGTGCTTGTTTTCTTACTTCTCTCAAAAACCTCATCTTCTTACTAAAACTCTCAAACACTAATATTTACTAAGTATTACTAGTGTAGTAATATAGTCATAATATTAGTAGAATAATATCTATCTTAGTATCTAGTTAATAATAAGGGTAGATTATTTGGGTTAATCTTGGTGCAACTTAAAGGAGATCTTCTACTTTGGAGATTATTTGTGATCATCCATATTATTAGCTCAAGAACAACAAGAAGGAGTTCTTGTTGTGCCCTTATATTTTCCATATCAATGTGAGAAAATTTCTTCCTTTATATAAATGTCTTTATATTTGCATGCATGTTACATAGATCATTAAATACTAAATTAACAAGTAATTTAGCAACTAATTAGAGGAGTCTAATTAAGGTCTATGGACTTTCCATTGGTACACAGAGCTAGCTTGTAGCATGCATGTTGCATTGGGACATTTTTTATTAAAGTTATAAGATAATTAATAAATCAAAGATTTTGAGTTAAAATACGATTCTGACAAAACTTTTTTGTGCATGTATACCTACTGACCTAAAAATGTTTGTGGTCAAATTTCGTGATTTTAGGGATTAATTTGCTATTTATTTTGATTTTTGGCGTTTAAACCGAGTTAACATGCATTTTATGAGTTAAAAGTTAACTAAAATAGTTTCATGTTGATTCTGGCCATAAAATTTTAATATGATCTCACATGCATTTTTTTACATATTGTATGTAAAATTTCGTGACTTTTACTTATGTATTGCATGATTATTGATTTTTATACGATAAAAGTCGATAATATGAGATTATAATGTTCATAAAATTGAAACGTCCATTTATGGTCTTGAAAATTTTTTGTACATTTAACATTCTGATGTTGATACTCTTGGTGAAAGTTCATAATTTGTTTCACTGTTTTACTATATCTAATGTTTTTATTTGATAAAACCATTAAATACAAAGCTATTTGTTCATAAAATTAATTTAATTTTTTTGAGCAAATGTTTTTTATTTTTATAGTTCCTGGAATTTTTCCAGAATGTAAAAAATTTTTGGTTTCAAATTTTATGATGTTTATATTTTATTTTGGTTTTATTTCATAATTGTTATGATTAAACCGTAATATTTAGCAAATGAAATCAAATCGATCTAATTAATGACCAACAAAATTAGTATTGACTAATTTTGAGTTCTAAATCAGTTTAGTTAATTAGTTTGAATTTAAATGAGATTTAAAAGTTGATAGTGATTTTTAATGGTTAAAAATCAATAAATCCCGAAAAAATCAAGCTACAATGAGCATGAATGAATTTAGGACGATTTTGGCATGAATTTTTGCAGCAATTTATTTAATTTATGGTTGAATGAATGAATGTCATTTATTTAATAATTTATGCAAATTTTGTACCTAGTATGGCCTAGTTATTTTTAAAAATTCTTATTACCCCGTACTGTAAGGGCTACGTTTGGTTTGTAATTTTATTGCGATCACGAGTCGATCGCCGGTTTGTATAATTTAATAATTTTATTTTATAGAATCAATGTATAAAAGGAATTTTTGTCTCTTGAGTATCTTTTGTACTTTATTTTTATGGAGACCGTGACCTCTCCCTGCAAGACGGTGCCATTTTTGGAAGGATGTTCCAAGTGATAGAGGCAAGGGACCAAGGAGTTGGTTTCCGAATTTGTTAACTAGCTAGTTAATTTTTGATTAGCTAGGTGGCCATACTAGGATTTTATGTTTGCTGCTTGGGTTGCTTCTTGGAATTTCCCGTCTCATGCTTCAATTGCCAAAATCGTCACACATGCATTTTATTTTTCCGCTATTGTCAATTCAACGTTATTCACAATTCACCGATTTAGTTCACTTATAGGGAATTAATGACTAAATTGACAAGATCTCTCACATATTTAAAAATTGAGATTAGCCTTACCAATTAGTAACACCTATGAATCCCGTGTTCATTAGGGCTACCACGCTCGTGGGTCCCTTTTTACCTCGGGAAAGTAGGGTGATACGATCACAAGCTAAAATTGGATTGGACTCAACGAGATAAGCGTTATCTTGGGACTAGGAGATGGATTTAGTTGAAATCCGTCAACCAAGAGTTCTAAAAGGCAGAATTAGTCAAATAATGACTTACCGTTTCTAGATAAAGGTAGCATGCGATGACTATTTTTATTTAAAAATTGGGTCTTGGAATCATTTATATAATTTAGTGAGAGGTCATTATATAACTGCTAAACTTGTTAAAATGTTTTTCAAGTAAATTAACAAAGAATGTTTATATATTTCTTTTTGTTGTAGTTACCATATTCGCATAATGTCGACATCATCAAACGTTGCAACCTTGGGTAGAGACTCATGGTTGAGTTCCGTCATGGACAAGTGTGTCCTAAAGGATGACGGAAGTAACTTCGTTGAATGGGAATCAACGATCAAGAGCGCCGCGTTATCCGATAACGTGCTTCGCTACTTGGTTGAAGAACCCCCCACCGAACCCGCGCCAAGATCGTCCGCGGTGGTTCGGGCCGAATATGACCTTTATTTGAAGGTTTCTAATGACGTCAAGAATGTCTTGATTTGGTCAATCTCACCCAAACTCAAACTCCAATTGATTTCTCTCAATGCATATGCAATATTCACGAGGATCACTTCGATGTTTTCGCAAGCCCCTCAAATTCTCCAATATGAGGCGATTACGAAATTCTTTGACACTAAGCTTCAAAGGGGCCAAAAAGTTGGCCCACACGTGCGCAAAATGGTTGAGCACGCGGACACCTTAGAGCGTCTAGGGTGCAAAATTCCGAAGAATTTGGTGGTGGGTAAGATCCTTCATTCACTCTCACCTAAGTTCACCCCATTTAGGGTGAACTATAACATGAATGGCATGGACAAGAGTTTCCATGAACTCCATGCACTCCTCACCCAAGCGGAGAGGGACATGGAGGCTAGTGGGAGTGAACCCAAGGATGTTCTTTCCATGAAAATGAAGAACATGAACCTTGGGGTGAGGAAGGACAAGGTAAAGGGTAAGACTCTTTTCAAGAAATCCGGCAAGGGAAAGAGCAAGGTCTTTTATAAGGCCAAGCCCAAGGTCAACAAACACGCGGAGGCGGATTGCTATTATTGTAATGGCAAAGGGCATTGGAAACGCAATTGCCCCCAAGTACTTGAAAGACAAGAAAGACGGTTGTGTGACAACGTCAGGTAAAATTCTTTCATCACTCTATATGATAGATATTAACTTTGCTAGTACATCTTCTTGGGTATTTGATACCGGTTGTGGTTCTCACCTTTGTAATCATGTACATGGGCTGAGGGACGCGCAAGCACTAGCCAAGGGTGACGTGGACCTGCGCATGGGAAATGGAGCTAAGGTAGCCGCAGTTTCCGTGGGCACCTACGTTCTTCTTTTTCCTAATGGTTTAGAGTTGTATTTAAATAATTGCTATTATGTTCCAACTCTTACCAAGAACATTATCTCCATTTCCGTGTTAGACATGGAAGGATTTTCTTTTTGCATTAAGAACAACTGTTGTACTTTTGCTTTTAATGAAATGGTTTATGGCGACGCCATTTCTATTGGAGGTATTTATGTTCTAGATATTGCAAAAGAGGTCTATCATGTAGAAAACAAGAAGCTCAAAACAGGTGAACCTAATCAATCATACCTTTGGCATTGTCGTTTAGGGCACATAAACGAACGACGCATAAAGAGACTTGTTTTATCTAAAGTACTCAAACCATTCGATTACGAATCTTATGGCGTATGCGAATCTTGTCTTCTAGGCAAGATGACTCGTGCTCCTTTTACGGGAAAAGGGACACGAGCAAGTGAAGTATTAGGACTTATACATACGGATGTATGCGGTCCAATGACTATCCGAGCTAGAGGTGGTTATCACTACTTCATTACTTTTACCGACGACTTGAGTAAATATGGATATGTCTACTTGATGAGGCATAAAAGTGATGCTTTTGAAAAATTCAAAGAATTTCAAAATGAAGTAGAAAACCAATTGAATAAAAAGATTAAAACCCTACGATCCGATCGTGGTGGTGAATACTTGAACCATGAATTTGATTCACATCTGAAAAATTGTGGTATAGTATCACAATGGACTCCTCCTGGAACACCTCAATTAAACGTTGTATCCGAAAGGAGAAATC
>JAIUZE010008685.1:0-33475 GCA_022085475.1 Heliosperma pusillum | reverse complement strand
CTATTTTGGTCAGAAATAAAAATAAAGACAAGAGTTTTATGAGCGTTTTATGGTTAAATGTAACTACAATGAGTCAACTAGTGTTATAGATTTTGGTAACTTGTTTTCTAAAAGTAGTCACATTTTGCTGTAAAATGGTTACAAATTGTCCGTCTTTATTTCAGACCAATCTAAAGAGAGACCAACTCTTACTATTTCTAGTTGTAGAAATCCTTACAGTTCTACCATTTGTAGGCGTGGAGTCCGCTCGGTTCAGGACCTTACCATTTCTACATTTGTAGAAATTCTTACAATTCCGCCATTTGTAGGTGGGGACTCTGCCTGTGGTAGATTGTGTTCAGCTAGTAGCCCACGGCCTAGGTCCGCTGTTATCGTTGAGCACATTTAACGCAAGGTAATTAGTTAGGGACTAAATCGGGCTTGGCAAAATAAACCGCATTCAATATGAAGTTTGTGACTGATTGACAAATTTATATTATACAAGATCTCAATAATATTTCACCTTTTAAACAAAATATAATTCTAAAACATGTCTACATACCTGCGAGTACTCCGAAATGGGGGGTGGATTTGATGATTTACTGCTGGAGAGCATGTATAATCAGAAACCTGCAAGTGAAAACGTGATTTGTTCTCAAATGATAAGTAGCGGGAATGGAGTCATGGCATTACAGGACCCGTTTGCAGCTTCTATTACTTTGCTGCCTCCTGCTTACCTGCAGATGGCGGAATTGGAGACACAACAAGAAATGATGGAGAAAAATATGCTGGTTTGGGAGCAGTATGGGACAAATGGAATGGACGCGCAAATAATATATATAAGTTCAGCACAGAATGATGTTTCCTTGTACTACGCTTTTGGTACACAAGCAATGGTGCCTTTTGAGGTGCCAGGAAATTTGGGGAATCCAGGAGGGAGCCATTACAATCCTTGATCTGACTAATTCAGCAATGCAGGTTATAGATTCTGGGCCTTTCGGCTTTCCAATTATTTTGTTACTAGCATGTTGTTATACTTTACAAATTCGTGTGAAAGACCGTCATGTGCTATTGCTCGCCACATGTCTCTTCGGTTAGGCTGATATCATTTTGTTGGGGCAGGTAGCGCTAGGAAAGGAAGTATGCAGCCTCGCACTTGTGTTAAAAAAGCACAAATAAGCTGCTTACAAATTACATAAGATGAAAACTGCATCGGAAATTGCATCGCTTAGCTGCTCCACATAATAAGAGGCCCTTATACCATCACATATGTTCCGAATTTCACATAACAGAAAAGTTGTACTTTGATAGAGTTTAATAGATCCAAATTACACAACACACGCATCCGATTAAATTCAATCCAAATTTCGAATTCCAAATTCCAACTCTACATGAATGGATCTCTATCATTTGCAGCTATACCGCCTTTTACAAATGCAAATACTCCGTATATATATTATTATACCGAGTAGTAAACAATGAAAGGAAACAAATGATTTGAGAAACAAATCCTTCCCAATGCCTTGTCTCCTGCCTCTGGATCCTCAGTAATCCAGGGCGTCTATCAAAAGCATTCCTGCATCAAGTCAGCGACAATCGATCATTAGCTTATAATTTACATTCCGACTGCAAATTTTGTTATACTACATTTTAAGTTACCAAAGTGAGAAATAACTCTTAACATGTCACAGAAGTGTAATTAGTGGAACCTCAAAGCAAACTTATTTGTACTCAATACCATTCGTTCCCCCCGCCAAGAAATAACGCAAATATCAAGTCACCATAGTGCAATCAGTGAAAACTCATGGCATGAAGCATGGTATTCCTACTTAATACTGATAATAACAGAAGGGCAAGCTTTGGGTAATAAATCATAAATGTACGAGGCGTTAAGGTTTTGGCATAAGCTTTCAACTTGGAGCTTCAATTGCATATCCGAAACCTTGGAAAACTACCGTCTTAGTGTGAAAACTACCGTCTAAGTGTAGCTTAGCTTAACAGTTGGGACATTATACAAGACTAGTAGTAAAAAGAGAGATTTTAATTTGCAGTCCCTTTGAGTGATACAGTAGTTTTTTAGACAGAAATGCAAGATTAATCACCCATATGTGTAAATATATAGTAACTGAACAAGAGCGTTTACTGTAGAGGAACTTTTCCATCACAAGATATCCTATCAAATGAGGCAGTAAAATTGGTGATACCAAAAGTGAAGGTTCTGGTTTAGTTAAATGTACTTTGCGACGAGTGCAAGCTACTGTATGTCCCCAACATACAGTAAGAGCAATTCTGACGAAAGAGCAACAAATTTACCATGTGATGGATGTAGAAAACAGATATAATTACTAAGTTTTGAAAGTAGAAATCTGTTGCTGCTACAAATTTACCATGTGATGGGTGTACTCTTGTAAGAGCAATTTCGAGGTTAAGCCACTTTTTCAGTAGTTTAATATTGTTCTAATGTCTTGATTTTCTATGCACGTCATTCCTGAATTATTAAGGGATTGGGGGAGGAGAGTGTTTCAAGGGGTGGGAAAGCAAATTTCGAGCGAGTTAGTGCAGTGAGTAATGAGTTTGTAAATGTAATGGTGGTTGATTTTCCGACATAGAGACACTGCGGCCTGATTTCCGAAGTCGTGGTGTCGTTAAATGTGGAATAGGAGCTGGTTATTTTGGGTTAGGTTGGTGGCAGCCTGGATCAGTTGTTTTGTAGCGGTATTGTAACACCCGGAAATGTACCCTATTTTTCTAGTAGAAATATTTTACGAAATCTTTTCAGTAATTTTATGTTTTAATTAAGATTTTTATGTTTCGAGTCGAATTTAGAATTTCCGAGTTCGTATTTGGAATTTCTGCGAGATTCCATGAAAATCTCGTCTTAAGGCGAGTTTGACTTTTCTTGACTTTTGAGTCGAGTTTGACTTTTCTTGACTTTTGAGTCGAGTTTGACTTTTCTTGAATTTTTAAGTCGTCTTTGACTTTTCTTGAATTTTAAGTCGTCTTTGACTTTCCTTGACTTTCCGACTCACCCTTTACTTATACTCCCTCATAACCTATTTTTCCCTCATTTTCCACTTACTCCTTCTTCCTCATCAAACCACCAAAACCTAAGTTTCCATATTTGATCAAGCTTTAAATCATCACTACACCTTCGTTACTCGCTCAAATTCACGTAAGTTCGTCTCATTCTTCCCCTCTTACCTTCCTCTATCCGTATTGGTAATAAAATTACCGTCTTTCTCGCTTTTTAAATTATCCGTCTTTCTCAAGGTGAATGATATTCATCTTTTATTATCTAATTGTATGTAGGTGGAGACGAGGAAAGCTTAGTAACCGTTTAAAGACGCGAAAAGGTAACGGTGAAGGGTTACTCGATATCATTTACGTGTTTTACATGCTTTATATGCTAGGATTCGTATTTAGAATACGATAAATAAGTTAGGAATTATGTTATGGATAATGATTGTTGTTGTTTGATGATTGTTGATGATGAATATTGATTGTTGATAGTTATTAGAGAGGAATTATGAGAATTGGAAATGATAGGATTGAATTTTGTTGAAGGCTCTCGGGTGAATTGGTAACAGAGTGTTTCACGGTCGTGAGATGTCATTTCACGGTCGCGAAACTCATTTCACGGTCGTGAAATACAAGTCACGGTCGTGACTTGTGCAGTTTCACTGCACTGACCCTTTTTGGTAGAATGATCATATCTCCTTCGTTACTTGCTTGTTTTGGGCTTGTGACCATTCGTTGGAACCGTAAGAGGATAAGCTATCACCTCAACTTGGAATTTCTGTATTCCCATATCTAGAACTCTAGTTATGACGGTTTGAAGTGAACCCTTGTTTTAGTTAGTTTCCAAACTTGTTGTTTTGGAGAGGTATCTATGTTTCTTATTTATTATGCTTCTTAAACTTGGTCTAATGCTTATGTATCATGTATTGATTTATGTTATGGATATATGATATTCTCATTTGCTTGTATCACATGTTTTGTGACGGTTTTTGGTATGTTCCTACTTTGAGTCGGTTTTCACAAATGATACGGTTTGAGCACTATTTTGTCTTGTGCTTTGTACTCTCATTCCCTTGGCTACCTTCCCGTTCGTAAGGCTGGAATGTCGGAACGGAGAGGTATCCTACTACTTAATTGCATGTGTTAGTGGGCATACGACGACGTTGTTGGGAGGCGAACGCTTTGCGTTGATCGACCCCGCCGTCAAATGTTGTGTACTTGCGAGGTGGTGTTATTTGCATGTAGCGTACCGCTTGTTATGAGGCTTGAGCTCTTTTCCGCCTCTTTCGTGAATTGATCTACTGAATTTGGGGTACTCGGCGTTTTCTTTCTAAGACCGAGTCTTGGATGCGAAACGTTTATCGCATGTCGAATCGGAAAATGGTTTATTCCGAGATTCTTGCCAGATTTAGACTAGGACCGGATCTTTATTATCGTCGTGCTACCAGGAGGAAATTAGTCTACATATACGAAATGTAGCATCGTGTATGAGTTCAGGGAAATGCTTTATCCCGTGGATGCCTGTTAATCATACTTGCCATGTACACGATGCTAGTGCGTTTCATTTACCGTGAGAAAGGTCGTCTTTGTGTCGTTGTCTTTGAATGTGTGATTTCATGATTGTATTCATGGTCATTGCATGATTGACACCGTCAAGGTCTTGGTTCGTGAATGGATGATAATGTGTTGGATTTACTATGATCATCATATGACTTGACTGGTTTGTCTGTCGAGTATCAATCTTATCAATCTTATACCGCTAACGGGTGAGATGTAGCCCTAGTGAGGCTGATTCGATTGCCTAAGAGTTTCTTTCCCCCTTTCCCTAGGTCTTTGAATAACGATGTTTAACTGATTTGATTTCCACTGATCTTATCATTATGTATTGAATTGCCTATCTATCCTTATCGTATTTCACATGTATATCTATATATGCATGCTTCTACTTTTGTATTTCCTTTTATGTACGTTTGATGTTATATGGCTGGGAGAACCCGGAGTTACTCCCCACTGACTGTGGCGTTCATGTTTTTCATGAATGAACAGGCTGCTTGCTTGGATGACTTTTTGGATATGATGTTTTGGGGTTTCGGGTGTGAGCTAGCGGGCGTTGTCCCTGGAAGATTCACCTCTAGACGATAGTAGCTAGTTTTGGTTAAACACTTGTTCTTTGCTAACATTTTAAGAGACCCCGTCTCTTTATTGTATCTTCCGTACTTAGTTTGTAACATTTTGACACACCTCGTGTTATATATATCTTGCATGTTTAAAGGTTTTTAAAATACCGTATTTCCGCATATTATTTCACATGCTTGTATGTTTTATATTTCCGCATTCGCGAGGGTTGTCACAGGCTTATTTGAACAAAAAGAACCACCTTTCCTCATGCACTTATCAAACGATTGCGTATAGTATCAAGAAACGAATGTCACACTTATGCAATTTGATGTTACACATTCCACAAGGAGTACCACACTCAAGCCTAAAAACAATGAGACCAGTTTATTGATGTTCCTGGCCTAGGAAGCTCTATAGACCTCAGAATTTTAAGTGGTTTACCAACAAAAATTGCCAAATCTAATTAGCATAAGGTATGTCAAAAACGGTCAAGACTTATAATATGAGCTTTGTTTTTAAAAAAGAGTAAGTCAAAACAATGTATATGGATAACTTATTTGGGATTCAAATGCAAAAACAATGCAAATTATCATCATTGTTATTCAATTCACCAAGACTCGACCTAATAAAATAAAAAAAATATGTTTTTGGATTTTGTAAATTTTTCAATTTTTATGATTTTTTTTTTATTTTCTAAACACACAACTGAAATAAAGACTCAACATAAATAAAGACTCTCCCCCAAACCTAAATGTCACAGTGTCCTCATTGTGACGCTAACAGCACAACATCACACAATCAACCAACAGCAGCAACCTAAAGGACACTACTAACAAAAGGGAAAAGGGGAAATAGCTAAAAGAAAATACAAGAAAAGAAAGTACAAGGATAGATAATATCAGCTTATAGAAGAATAGCCTCCCCCAAAGCAGCTGCAAAATGGGGTGTATTGACCAGCGGCCACTACTGCGCCTGATCATCATCATCATCATCATCATCTCCTCTCCCAGCAGCACCAGAAGAAGAAGCCCAAAACGGGTCACCAAAGCCACCAACTGGAGCATCCGGTTGGATGGGAGTATACCAAGAACGACACAGGCAACCATAATCGTGACTAAACTCCTGTGAAAACTGTTGAGGAGTCATCCCATAATTATCAAACACACCAGTCTCATCACCCGGACCTCGGTAGTAGCTCGGCGGAGTCCAACCAGCAGTGGCATTAAGATCAGTCCGCATAAGGTTCTCCCAAAGTCCCCTCATAACCAAGTCATTGTTAATTCCTTGGTGAATCCTAATCTCCCTCTCTAAAGCCGGATCATAGGTGTAAGCAGGTGGAGGGTAAGGGTAAGGAGCTGGGGTGGGTGTAAAGTGTGGAATCGGGGTGGTGGTAGCCTGAGTAGAAATAGAAGGAGTGATCCGCCGACGAGGTCGACGGTTCTCGGCTAAGCAAAAATAATCTCAGGTGGAACCACATAAGAACGAGGGGGAGGGGTAGGTCCAGTCTCAGGATCATGGGTAGACAGCCGCTCCGTAGAAGGGAGACGGTTATCGGTATCAGGAAGAGCTATCCACTGGGTCCCCCGTACTCGCCACTGAAATCTAGCGTTTCCTAACGCGTTAATCCAACATAGGGTGTGGCGTAGGTACTCCTCGTCCACTCTGGGGGCATGAAGCGGGGTCATGGGTGTGTATCTACGGTCTCACCCAAATCCAGCAAGTCTCCTAGCCAACCTAGTGACCCAGGCACCACAATCTAAGGAATGCTGGGTAGCGGAAGTGATCCTTCAGAAAGCAAAGCACACCAAACCAACCGGATTGAAATAAAAACCATTCTCATGCATGGGGTTGAGGGTAGAAGCAAGTAATAAGACCTCATGAGAATTAAGCTTACTGAGGTCCTTCCTAGAAAATAAAAGGAGGCTAAAGAAACGCAAAAACAACCTTAAACAAGGATGTTGCACATCATTGACCGCCATAGCGTTAACACGTGCCTCAGGAAGACCAGTAAATAAACGAAAATATTCAACGGCTTGAAAGCCGGAAGGAACAGCAATAAAAGCATCATCGTCACCGACAAAAAGACCCAAATGATTCACCAATTCGACATACGTCAACACAAAATCCCGATTAAGCAACCTAAAAGATACACTGTCATTGGTCTCATCCCAATCATAGGAACTGAAAAATTCTAGTGTCAAAGGTCGGTATGAAAGCTCATTAAGGGAATATAGCCCCCCAAACCCAATTCGGTGAAACATAGCAAACATGGCATTACCAAAACCGAGTGAATCAAGAATGTTGGGGCACACACAGCGAGTAGGGTCCATAGGACGACCCATAAGCAAAGCAAAGCGATCATGCTGCTCTTGTGTGTTGAAAACGATCCAAGGGTAATCGGGGTTACTCGGAATCGCCTCTACTTCGGGTTGTCGAACAAGACGCGGTGCTCTACGACGTTTACTAGTTCCCTCTTGCCTAGACATAGTTAATTAAAGTAAATAAATACACAACAAACACAACTCTATGCTCAAAAGACGGATTAGCTAACCCTAACTCGAAAAAAATTCAAATTTGAGTCTAAAACGCAAGAAAGACGAAGCAATTAGCAATGCAAGAGTGAATAATTACTAAATAACAAAGCTAGGAAACAACAACAATGAATTAGAAGCACAAATTTGGAGAAATAAGAAGCAAACCCTAGATTCACGATTTGGGCAAAAGAAGGGAGCAAGAACACTAATTTCTTCACAAATTGAACTTAAAACAAGTAATAGAATGATTGTTGATGCTAGCTTGATGATTAATTGATGATTAGAAGGAGTTTGCTTGAGGTATATGAAGAGATTAAGGGTGAGGGAGAAGAAGAGTGCCGAAATAAGGAGAAGAATGAGGAAGATTTGGGGAAAAAACCTGAAAAACCTGCTTTGAAGCCTCTGGACCGGTCTGAACCGGTCGACTCGATCGAGCAAGGGAAGCCTGCTCGATCGAGCAACCTAAATAAAGTTGATTTTTGAGTTCTTTGAAGTGGCTGATGTGTGGCATGCATAAAAACTCGATCGAGCAGGTGTTTGCTCGGTCGAGCAACCTGTGATGTTCAGTTTTTCCTCGTGTTTCTCTTCTTTTCTCCTTTCTTTCTTTTCGTTTCCTCGTTATTATAGCGATTTCCAATTTATTAGCTGCAAACACTTGATAAAATTGTTAAATCGCTCCCTCACCGCACTCAATAAAGCACAACTATACTAACTATCCAAATTAAATCTAATTAAACTATGACATCAATAACGAAGCTAATCGAAAAATAAAATTTACAAATGAAATACAAGTAAATGCCGGGTTGCCTCCCGATAAGCGCTGGTTTATATCGGTCCCGCACGACTGTGTTACCTCAAAGTCATAGGGATTTATCAAGAGTGAAGAGGTCGACGGCCTCGATCACTCCTATAAATGCTCCATCATAATTGATCTTCAAGCGTTGACCATTGACTTTGAAAACTTCACCCTTGTCGGTTTGTAGCGTAGCTGACCCAAACTTGTTCACCTCGGTAACTGTGAACGGTCCCGACCATCTGGACTTGAGTTTACCTGGAAACAAACGCAAACGAGAGTTAAATAATAATACTTTATCACCAACTTTAAATTCCCGCTGCAGGATATGCTTGTCATGCCACTTCTTGGTCTTCTCCTTGTAAACCCGAGCACTATCATAGGCATGCAATCGAAACTCATCAAGCTCGTTTAATTGCATAAGTCGTTTCTCACCCGCCAGTGAGGGATCCATATTAAGTTCCTTTATGGCCCAGATAGCCCTATGCTCAAGTTCCACCGGTAAATGGCACGCCTTGGCATAGACTAACCGGTATGGAGAAGCACCAATTGGAGTCTTAAAAGCAGTTCGGTAAGCCCATAAAGTGTCATCGAGCTTACGACTCCAATCCTTCCTAGATTTGCTCACAACTTTCTCAAGGATAGACTTGATCTCCCTATTAGAAACCTCCACCTGACCACTTGTCTGCGGATGATAACTTAACCCCCGACGATGTGTAACGCCATATTTCTCCAATAAAGAGTTAAGATGACGTTCATTGAAATGCTTTCCTCCGTCGCTAATGAGAGCACGAGGAACCCCAATCGTGGGAAAATGATCTTCTGAAACAGTTTAATAACTGCTTTGGCATCACAAGTGGGAGTGGCAATGGCTTCCACCCATTTGGAGACATAATCAACTGCTACTAGAATGTATTGGTTACCATGGGAAGATGGGAATGGCCCTTGGTAGTCGATACCCCAAACATCGAATATCTTAACTTCCAAAATACCCGTTTGAGGCATCTCATGCCTTTGAGAAATGTTACCAGTCCTTTGACATGCGTCACAAGAACGGACAAAAGTAGTAGCATCCTTTAGAATAGTCGGCCAATAAAAACCCGACTGCATAACTTTAGCAAACGTCCTTGAGGGACCATGATGACCGCCATATGAAGAAGAGTGACAATGAGAAAAGATGGCGTGTACCTCACCCTCTGGAATACATCGTCGATAAATGCCGTCGGCATATTCCCGGAATAGATAAGGATCATCCCAAAAATACCTCTTGACATCATGTTGAAACCTCTTCTTTTGCTGATAGGATTGATCTGGAGGCATAATTCCCCCAACCAAAAAGTTAGCATAATCGGCAAACCATGGAGTTTCCATGGTAATGGCAAGGAGATGATCATCAGCAAACGAATCATCAATGGGGATGGAATCTCCCTCTTCAAACCTCAGACGAGACAAATGGTCAGCAACCACATTCTCTGCACCTGACTTATCCCGGATCTCCAAATCAAATTCTTGTAACAACAAGATCTAACGAATAAGCCTAGGTTTGGCTTCCTTCTTAGCCAACAAGTATTTCAGTGCTGCATGGTCAGTATAGACTATCACCTTAGAACCCACAAGATAGGCTCTAAACTTGTCTAAGGCGAAGACAACTGCAAGTAACTCTTTCTCAGTGGTAGCATAGTTAACTTGCGCATCATCCAACGTCTTACTGGCATAGTAAACTGCATGTAGCACCTTATCCTTCCTTTGCCCCAAAACAGCCTCAACTGCATAGTCACTGGCATCACACATTATCTCAAACGGCAATGTCCAATCAGGAGACTGGATAATAGGAGCTGAAATTAGAGCTTGTTTAATCCTATCAAAAGACTTAACACACTCATCAGTAAACACAAACGGGGCATCCTTATGGAGGAGCTTAGTCAATGGTTGAGCAATCTTTGAAAAATCTTTAATAAAAAGGCGATAGAACCCCGCATGACCAAGGAAACTTCTAACACTTTTAACATTCACCGGATACGGTAATTGCTCAACCACTTCCACTTTAGCTTTATCCACTTGGATGCCTCGTCCAGACACCAAATGACCAAGTACCACCCCTTCAGTTACCATGAAGTGGCACTTCTCCCAGTTTAACACAAGATTGCTTTTCTCACAACGTTGCAAGACCTTAGTCAGATTAGCTAAACAACTATCAAAATCGGTCCCATAAACACTGAAGTCATCCATAAAGACCTTTATAATAGACTCGATATAATCAGAAAATATAGCCATCATACAACGTTGAAAGGTGGCAGGGGCATTACATAACCCAAAAGGCATTCTTCGGTAAGCAAAGACACCATAAGGGCATGTGAAGGTAGTCTTTTCCTCATCGTCATGATGAATGGGGATTTGAAAGAATCCCGAGTAGCCGTCTAGATAACAAAAATACTTATGACACGCTAGACGCTCTAACATTTGGTCAATGTAGGGAAGAGGGAAGTGGTCTTTCCTAGTGGCTACATTCAGCCTCCTATAGTCAATACACATCCTCCACCCAGTCACTAGTCTAGTAGATATGAGCTCGTTTTTCTCATTAGTGACGACCGTAGTCCCTCCCTTCTTAGGGACTACCTGAACAGGACTAACCCACTTGGAATCCGAAATAGCATATATGATTCCTGCATCTAACAGTTTCTGCACCTCTTTTCTAACTACCTCTTGCATAGTGTGGTTCAAACGACGCTGACCCTGCCTACAAGGTTTGTGGTCTTCTTCTAAGTGGATACGGTGCATGCAAAAGTCAGGACTAATACCTTGCAAATCATCAATGCTATAACCTATAGCCTTTTTATGTCTTTTTAAAACCACCAATAAATCAGAAAGTTGGCTTTCAGATAGGCTAGCACTGACAATTACAGGATTCATCTCATGGGAATCAAGAAAAACATACTTAAGATGAGAGGGGAGGGGTTTAAGTTCAGGTTTCTTTACCTCGGTAACCTTAGGGGGGTTACCTAAGCTATAAACCTTCTGTAACTTGCAGTCCTCTCCTATGAGCAGTTTTTCCATCTCAACTACTTCTTCATTCACTGAGCTTCCAGCTTCAGCAGTGCTGGAAATTAAGGCGATCTCTAGAGGATCCCTATTCAAACACAAAGAAAGACAGTCATCAATAGATAAATCAACAATATCGACTCTATGACATGTCTCTTCTAACATGGGATGTTTCATGGCATTATCCAAGTTGAAAGTGATTGTATCCTCCCCCACTGTTAGTGTAAGTCTCCCATTCTTAACATCTATAACCGCCCCCGCACTATGGAGGAATGGTCGTCCCAAGATGATAGGAATTTGGGTGTCCTCAGCCATATCTAAGACAACAAAGTCAACTGGTATGAAAAACTTCCCTACTCTAACCGGTACGTCTTCTAAAATCCCTAAAGGGTATTTAATAGAACGGTCGGCCATTTGTAAGGTCATGGTTGTAACAGTAAGTTGACTCATATTAAGCTTTTTGCATATAGAAAATGGCATAACACTAACACTAGCCCCTAAATCACAAAGGGCTTTATCAATGGCCAAGCAACCTATATTACAGGGAAGAGAAAAACTCCCTGGATCCTTTAGCTTTGGTGGTGATCTGGATTGCAACACAGCACTGCATTCCTCAGTAAATGCAACCGTCTCCACTTCATCAAAGGACCGCTTCCTTGTCAATATATCTTTCATGAACTTTGCATAAGCCGGCACTTGAGTAATCAACTCGGTAAAAGGTACACTCACTTGCAGATTCTTGACCACTTCCATAAACCTCCCAAACTGTTTATCAAGCTTGGATTTATGTTGGCGGTGCGGAAAAGGAAGTGCAATGGTAATGGGCTCAGCTTCTTTAGCTTTGGAAGATGAATTGGAAGTGTTTTCATCCTGATCAGGGGTTGCTCGATCGAGCAGAGGGTTGCTCGATCGAGTTTTGCTGTACTGTAACTTTCAGAAACTTCCCGAGACAAATTTGAGCAAATTTTCTGGGTTGCTCGATCGAGCAAGGGGGTGCTGCTCGATCGAGCAACCTCTTTTTCAGCCTCTTTTTCGCCTTTTTTCGAACTTTGATCAGCAACTTCCAAGCTTTCATTGGTTGCATCCCTTATCATTTCAGGGCCTTTGTAATGGGTTCCGCTCCTCAAGGTGATAGCATTGGCTTGTTCATGTGGAGGGTGTCCTTGAGGAGGAAGATTACCTGGTTGTTTATGTGGATTTTGAATTGCAAATTGGGCAATTTGAGTGTCAACCATCTTATTATGAGCTATCAACGGTGATATCTGAGCATCTTGCTTTTGTTGGATCAAAAGACTCTGCTGCAACATGGCTTTTAATTCCGCCATATCATTACTTGGAGGTGGTGGAGGTGGAGGTTGTTGAAAGTTTTGGCCTCCTTGATTGGAACGATTGAAGTTACCTTGGAAATTGCGATTCTGAGGAATCACATAAGAAGAACCTTGTTGCTGATGTGGCGGTGGGGTAGGATTAAGAACATTCTGACTTCGGTAGGAGAGATTAGGATGCTCTTTTGTCCTTTCATTGTAAAAATTGGAGTAAGGTGTACCTTGCTTAAAAGATTGAAAGGCAAGGACTTGCTCAACCGTACTCATACATTCCACTGCATTATGCCCCATAGTACCACATCGTTCACAGGTTGGCTCTTGTTGAACCATGGCATGAACCGTTTGCTTATTTTCCAAAGACTTTCAAGTTTGTAACTCGGCAATTTTGGCAGTTAATGCCTCCAACTGAGCTGCAACTGCATTATCCGTACCTCCTCTCCTCACATTACCCCTAGGATTCCCATACTCAGCAGTGTGATTAGCCATCTCATCAATTAACTTCCAAGCATTGGCATCAGTAGTGTTATTTTGGAATCTCCCATTAGCAACAAAATCTAACAAATTCCTTTGATCATCATATAACCCATTATAAAATTGGTTGCATAAGAACCAAGTATCAAAACCATGATATGGAACAGACTTGACAAGCTTTTTGAAGCGAACCCAGGCCTCATTAAAGTTCTCTTGGGGACCTTGTTTGAAACTTGTGATTTGGCTTCGAATGGCATTGGTTTTCTGTGGAGGAAAATATCTTTTGTAGAATGCAAGAGCCAAAGAATTCCAATCGGTGATGCCAAGTGCAGCCATATCTAACTCACTCAACCAATCTTCTGCCCCGTCTCGTAGTGAAAACGGAAACAACACCAACTTGATCTGATCTTGTGTTACTGCACCCGTTAAAGGAATAGAGCAGCAATAGTTAGTGAATTTCTCCATATGCTTAGCGGGGCTCTCAGTAGGGCTCCCTCCAAACATGTTTCGCTCCACCAAAGAGATATAAGATGGACGAATCTCAAAAGTACTATTGCCCATAGTAGGGAGTTGAAATCCCTTGGGAATAGATGCAACGGTAGGCTCCGAGTGGCTGGCTAGAGTAGGCATGGTTGTAGTAGGTACGGAAATAGGTGTATCCTCTTCTAAGGACGGTTTTTCTGCGACGAATTCGGCGTAAACTATTTCAACCGTACTCAAGTCTTCCGCTTCTTGAATTTCCTTCCAAAAGTTTCGTCTAGACCGAAGAGTCTTCTCTGGTTCGGAATCGTAGGGTACGAGAACGGACCTAGAACACTTGGGCATAAACAAAAACTAAAGAAAAGGATGAGAACGGTCTCAAGGAACTTAGGTTTCCTGAGATGAAAAAGACAAACTAAGTAAAAACAAACAGAAAACTGTTGCCTCCCCGGCAACGGCGCCAAATTTGATAAGGTTCAAGTCGCGTCACCTTAATCAAAGTAAAACCTAATTCACTACTAACTAATAGTCAGCGGTAAGTAAGGTATCGAATCCACATGGAGGCGGTAGTATTCTAATCTATTAAACTAGGTTTGTCTCTATAGTAACAATTTCTGGGTTTGAGATTTGGTTTCTAAACTAAAAGCAATTAACAATAACAATAAATAATAACAATAACTATAACAACTAATAATAATAATAACAACTAAAAGCAAGCAATAACAATAAAAGGTCTAAAACAATGAGATTAAAAGTCTAGGGTCACAGGTTCACTAGGATTATTGTTCAGGGGTAGGGATGTAGTCAACTATCATGCAATAAAGTTATCTAAGGTCACAAGATTGGTCGATTCAATTATGCCCTTTAGATCTACGATTAACATGCGATCGCTATCATTAAACGAGTTCTATTCAATTATCGTAGCCTATCTTAGTCTTAACCCGGTCGGTGTCAATCCTAATTCGCAAGACTAGTTAATTAATCCTGGCCAGTAATCAAACAACTAGAATTAAAACGATAACCATGCAATTGCAATTCAATTAACTAATCTACCCCTTTTAACAATCCTAGATCCCCTTTCAACCCTAGAAAGGAATTTAGCTACTCATAATAATATAAACAACAACAATAATAATTAAAGTAAACATGATTAAAAACAATGAAAGGATGAACAAAGAATAATTAAGGAACTAGAAGGGAATTAAATTACGAAGAAAGATTGAGAATACCGATTACAAGCTTGAACTAAAGACAATCGTCTTTGATGAATAAAATCCGGAGGCAAAGTAAACTAATTAGGGTTTCTGAATTAAAGCCTAAAAGTATTCAATAGCCTAAGAAAGCATAAGAAAGCATATCTAATTATGAAAGACGAGCTTTCTTTTTATAATACAAAAGATCTAACTAATTAGGTTAAAATTAAGGAAAACACGAAAAAGCCGCCGAAATATAGCTTGCTCGATCGAGCAAGGGCCTTCTGCTCGATCGAGCAGCAATGACATCGACTCGATCGAGCAACATGACTCTGCTCGATCGAGCAACTCTCATTTAAGCTTGTTTCTTCGACTTTTCTTCATTTCTTCTCCTTCATTCTCGATTCCCGTGCCCAACCTTCTACGATCCAACTCCGCTATGCTCCATATCTACTCAAAAAGCTCCAAATGCATCCAATCTGCATTAAAACATAACAAAAGCGGCAGAATCGATGTTCAAGCTAAAATAGCATAGAAATAAGCAAGGAAAGACGGTAAATCAAGCTAAATACATTTAAGGGAGGCATAAAATATGTATATAAATAATGATCATCAGTATACAAGAGGCAAGGTTTAGGGTTTAGCAAAATCCTAGCTTTTTCTTTAAGAAAATTTTTATCTCTTTATCTCAAAATATTGTGTTGAAAATCTTTTGCAAAAACCCTAGGTTGATCCATGAAGAAAAAAAAACCAAGGAGGCCGTTTTCCTTCTCTTCACGAAACCCTAGGAAATAGCCTATCATCACGCAATCCTAGGAGGCCGAAACCCTAGGTGTTATAAACCATAGGTGGGCTTATTAGGTCAACAACAAAATGAGATAGAATGTATTAGAAACCCTAGGTAGCATGACAACTCATAAGTTGTATTACTAACCAATAGAATATCATAAGTACATTATCTATTTAAAATATTTGATAAATATAAAATACTCTTTCTCTTTTTGAAAACATTTAAAAGATTTATTTACAAAATCATGCATCAATTTTATCATTCAAAGTTATAGGTGAAACAGCTATAACTTTGAACTTAATATGTAAAGTTATAAGTGAAATAGTTATAACTCTACTACTTAAAAATCACTCTAATGAATACTTACCAGATGACGACCTATACTATCTAATATTCACAAAGATCTTCACTATACAAATCATCTCTCCATCTTGATCACAAAACCCTCCATCTTGAGTCTTGTGTTATTTGATGTAGATCTTGCTTGAAATTGTGTATTCAATGTTATAACCAGAACAGCTATAACTTTGTATATGAATCTTCAAAGTTATACCTCAAGCTCCTATAACTTTATCTCAATGAAATCTTCAAAGTTGAATCTTCTTAAGTTTAAACTTTGATCTATTTACTTGTAATTGTTGTTAGCTATAATAAGACTTAAGCACACAATTACATGCATATGATATAACAATTAAATCATTATTTGTCAAGTAATCAAATTGTCAAATATATACTTGTCATTATCAAAACTATATCATAGGTCCAACATTCACCATTGTGCAAATTATTGCAAAATGAGGTAGAATTTGAGTTTGATTTGGCTTGTAAGGAGGCATTTGACAAGCTAAAAGAGAAGTTGACGTCGGCCCCAATCATGCAAGCTCCAAATTGGTCTATTCCATATGAGCTTATGTGTGATGCTAATAACTACGCCGTTGGTGCTGTCTTAGGTCAACGAGTTGGGAGAGTGCTCCATGTGATCTAGCTGCTATGCCTCTATGACTCTCAATGAGGCTATAAAAAAACTACTCTACTACCGAGAAACAGATGTTGGCGGTGGTATTTTCTCTAGAGAAGTTTAGGTCCTATTTACTTGGTACTAAAGAGATGGTTTTCACCGATCATGCCGCTCTTAGGTACTTGATGACAAAAAAAGAGGCTAAACCAAGGCTAATCTGATGGGTATTGTTGCTAAGTGAATTTGTCATAGAGGTGAAGGACAAGAAAGGAGCCGAAAAAATGGTTGCGAACCACTTAAGTCGGTTAGTGAATGTAGAGAAACTTGAGGAGCCTATTTGAGGCACCTTTCCCGATGAAACACTCTTTGCCCTTACTTCCATTTCTCCTTGATATGCTAACATTGTTAACTTTCTTGTTTCCAATCAGTTTCCTATAGGTTTTTCCAAATCCAAAAAGGAGAAGATACGGAGTGATTCCAAATATTATGTTTGGGATGATCCTTACTTATGGAAGCATTGCTCAGATCAAGTGGTGAGGAGGTGTGTTCCGGAAAATGAGATGAGCTCTATTCTAAATTTTTGTCATTCCTATGCTTGTGGGGGACACTTTGGGCTATGAGGACCGCAAAGAAAGTGCTTGATTGTGGCTTCTATTGGCCAAGCTTGTTTCGAGATGCCCATGGTTTTGTCAAAACTTGTGACAATTGTCAACGGAGTGGTAACATCTCTCTTCGTAATGACATGCCTCAAACCCCTATGCTTTATTGTGAAATTTTGATGTATGGAGTATAGATTATGGGTCCGTTTCCCATGTCTCATTGTTTCTTATATGTACTTCTTGTCGTTGATTATGTGTCGAAGTGGGTGGAAGCTAAACCCACTAGGATTAACGATGTTAAAGTTGCAGATTTTATCAACTCTAACATCTTTTCTAGGTTCGGAAATCCACGAGCAATGATAAGCGATAGAAGCACACACTTTTACAATAGGACGATAGAAGCACTTTTAAAAGAAATATCGAAAAGTTCATGTGGTAGCCTTAAATTTTGTCACTATGCACATGATACCTATTATTTTAAGTTTGTGCACATGTGACCCTTCACGTTTTAATTTTATGCACATCATGTCGTTTTTGTCGATTTAAAAACTTTAATTGAGCATAACCCTTTGCCCCGGAATTCGTATTTGGCCAATTGTTTGTCCTAAAAACATTTTCTTGTCATAATCTATGATTTGAAAAAAAAAAAAACAAATCGTGACTAACATTTTTAAGGATTTTTTTCTCACGAAAACCTAAAATCGTCCATAACTTCGATCTTAAATTTCCGAATAACCAATTTTTGTTTGATCAAATTAAAGATCTCGAAGAGTTAATCAATTTTAAATTTTTATTTGGCAAATTACGATTTCGAGTCTACTATTTATGCTCATTTGAAAATTTTAAGAACGATAAAAAAAGCATGTCATACTCGAAAATCAAATCTCAACGCATTTTTCCGCCCCACGTGGCCACAATTGAAACCAATACCACAGTCCACCTTTTTCTTCTGCAGTGCCCGCGGAAAAAAAAAAAAACAAGAGCAACGAGAAAAAAAACGGACGAATGTCCTTCTTTTCAAACGATAAACCATTCCCACACACCAAACTTGTTCATACTTAGTTCAAATCTTTGTTAATATGTGCAAAACTTAAAAAATTGTATACCAAATGCAAATCATAAAGTTTAGGGGTACCACGTGAATTTTCCGAAGAAATATTGTGTCACTCACAAGGTATCTACCGCTTACTATCCTCAAACAAATCGCCAAGCGGAAGTGTCCAATAGAGAAGTAAAGTCAATCTTGGAGAAGACGGTGAATCCGAGTCGGATTGATTGGAGCTTGAGGTTAGATGATGCATTATGGTCTACTAGAACGCCATAAAAAACTCCGATTGGCATGTCACTATACCGGTTGGTTTTTGGTAAGTCTTGTCATATTCCGGTCGAGCACAAGGCTTTTTGGGCGGTAAAAACTATAAACATGAGAATAGACGAGTCGGGTGTGTACCGGAAGTTTCAATTGCAAGAGCTACAGGACATTAGGAATTAGTTAACTGAAAATGCGGCGATTTTCAAGGACCGAACAAAGGCGTGGCATGATAAGATGCTTGCTAGGAAGACATTTTCCAAAGGTCGAAAGGTTTTGCTTTATATCTACCGCCTTTGCTTATTTCCGGGTAAGCTAAGGTCGATATGGATTGGTCCATTTATTGTCACTCAAGTATTTCCACATGGAGCGGTGGAGATTCGTAGTCCGTATATGGAGAAGATTTTCAAAGTGAATGGACACCGTCTCAAACCATATTATGACGAATTTCAAAATGAAGCGGTCATAGTTAATTTTATCAACCCAATTTATGAAGATTGAGCTTCACATTTCCATCAAGCCACGTCATTAACTAAGGCGCTTTATGGGAGGCAACCCGATTTGCTTTTATTGTTTATTTGAATTTTAGATAGTTCAATTTCCATTATTATTTATTTAGTTTATATATTATCTAATATGTTCTTATTTTTGTTTTGTATGAAAAAAAAGAAAAAAAAGAAGCAACAACAAGGAAATAGAAGACAGCCTTCCTCGTGACATCCTCCCTGCCGCCACCCTCCTCCTGATTCAGAAAGCGCTCCACGCGGCCACATTTGAAGCCAAAACCACAATCCACCTCTTTCTTCTTTAGTACTCGTGGAAAAAAACGAAAAACAAACAAGAGCATCGTGAAACAAAACGGACGAATGTCCTTCTTTTCAAACGAAAAACCACTCCCACACACGAAATTCGTTCATACTTAGTTCACAACTTTGTTTCATCTTTAACACGACCCATTTTCATTTCTTTCCTTCATGATTAGGTGCAATTTTGAATTATTGAAACCCTAGCATTAGGAATTTTAGATTTTTCGAATTTAGGAGTTGAAGGAGTCGAATTTGGGACAAGTTTCAGCAATAAGGAGACTATATTATCATTGCTCATCATAAAGAGGCAAATTTCTAATCTTTTGGGTAAACATAATTTGTCTTTTCCTTTTAATTTTATGCTTGAATTTTCACTCTAGCTTTAATTTAAAGGACTTATAATTGTTTCTTGAGTTTTGTTGGTGATTTATTGATCTTGTGATTGAGTTTGCTGAAAATGTTCATTGTTGAGGGAAATTGGAGTTCTAAGTGAGCTTTGTTGTTGTTCTTGAGCACTTAGAATTTTTCTTTGTTGTGGCTTGTTGACATTGTCGGGATAAGAACCAATAAACGCAACACCACAATCGTCTCTACCACACAACCACACACCAAAACACAAAAAATTAACCTCACCACTTCAAAAACAACCGCAATTATTCCTAGACGAATGCCCATTCCTAAATACGATTCTTTGACAATTACACAAGGCCAAATTTGGTATGATTTACATGACCGTCATATGACGAAAACCCGATTTCTTTGTCATGACACACTAGAGAAATTAGGTGTGCTTTATGTGGTGAAGTCTTTGTTGAAACGTGTTGGTTTGGAGAATTTCATGGCTAAGGGAGTTCACAGTTATAGGAGGTACACATTAGATTTCTTATCCACCTTAAAATTGTCAGAAGATTCCACTAAAACTCCTAACATCACCTTCCGTTTGAAAGGAAAGCCTCATTCTTTGACTTATGCATGCGGGGTTAGAAAAGCTTTGGTATTAAGAAGATGAGTAAGGAGAAATATGTGGGTCTTGATAAGGATACTAGTCAAAATTGGTGGAAGGAGTTAACGGGGTTGGATACGCGTGGGAAGCAAGGTGAAATAAGCTCTTATATTACTCATGTAATACTCCATGCGTGGAGGTTCCCCTGAAGAGAGTCATTGATAGGCTTAAAACCTGACTAGTGCTTAAAAGGATTGCAAGACTACTCATATCAATTTTTGTGCACTTTCTTTTCTGGTTATCCATGCAAAAGAACTCAAAATTTAAGCGTGCTTGATTGAGAGTAGTCTTAAGATGGGTGACTTCCTGGGAAGGTTCCCAGGATGCGCATCAGTGAGGACAAAATGTGCTGGAAAGGACCCGTGTTGATCTGTGGGCCATGTACACAGCCTGACAAGCTACCGTGAGTGACTGCTCCTGACCCAGGTTTTTGGTCGGGGTGTTACAAGTGGTATCAGAGAAACCCTGCGTCCGTGCGGTGAGCATGTGGTCCAGAGTACCCGGGTCATCCACCTAGCGGGTCCAGAGTACCCGGTTAGATGCTACCTGGCGCAACGAGGACGTTGCGTTCTTCAAGTGGGGGTGTGTAATACTCCATGCAGGGAGGTGCCCCTGAAGAGATTCATAGATAGGCTTAAAACCTGACTAGTGCTTAAAAGGATTGCAAGTACTACTCATATCAACAAAGTGAACTTTCTTTTCTGGTTATCCATGCAAACGAACTCAAAAGTTATGCGTGCTTGACTGAGAGTAGTCTTAGGATGGATGATCTCTTGGGAAGTTTCCCGGGATTCGCATGAGTGAGCACAAAATGTGCTGGAAAGGACCCATGTTGATCTGTGGGCCATGTACACAGCCTGACAAGCTACAGTGAGTGACCACTCCCGACCCAGGGTTTGGGCCGGGGTGTTACAACTCACCCATGTGATGAGGAGGATCATGCCTCCAAGAGCGATGGTACCAGAGATCCTTCTGGCCCTTGAGATACTTTGGTATATTTTCTTTCCCTTTTCCATGTCTTACTTTTTGTTGTTCCTCACATTAAGGGCAATGTGAAGATCACGCATGGGGGAGGGAATTCCATGTTGTATATATTTTATTTTCATTAAAAAAAAAAAAAAGAACTCGGCTATGTGAAAACCCGCAAGGGCAGGCGCCTAGGCAAGATTGGGTAAATGGCCGAGGACGGAGTAAAAATCCGAAAGGGCACAATGGGTAAAATGAAGAATTGAGATGCATGCCATGAGAGTAGTGTAAGGAATAAAGCTAGATCAAAAACCTGCAAGGGCGGGCGATCTTGGCAAAAAGAGGGATTAGAAATTAAAAAAAAGTTACTTGGTTACTTGTTCTACTTTGAATATGGCGACATAAGAAAGTTCGAAGGGTGATTTCGGGAGAAAAGGGGGGTATGGGAGGTGATTGGTAATGTACTTTGACATTTACTGCATTGTGCTTTCATTTATATATGTGACATGTAGTTTGTGGTTGGAGTTAGTTGATGAAAGGGAGTATTTTGTGTTGTGGTTACTATCTTGTGAAGTTGTGTGTATCATTGTGGTGACCATATGTTTTTTTTAAGGAAGATATAAGGAGGAAAACTGAAAGCTTCAGTGTTGAAATTTGGAAGTATGCTTAATGAATGGGTGATTAGTTGTTTGGTGATGTATTTGGAGTTGAAGCAACTTACTTACGTTTCGTTATATAGACCTTGTTGTGGGTTCTCTTTGAATTGTCCTTGGGTTTTACTCGAGGACGAGTAAAGGTCTAAGCGTGGGGGAGTTTGATTAGTCTATTTTAGTAGGAGTTAATAAGGATATTTTGATGATTAAATGATAGGTTATAAAGCATTTTTGACGAACTTAATGTATATGTCTTTGGTGTTGGTTTTGTAATGACCTTGTCTGTTTTAATGGGGTAATTGGATTGATTTATTGCTATGAATGGAGAAGGGATTCTTTAAAGGTTGGTATTGGGCTAAGGAAGTCATGAGAGTGCTGATTTTGAAGCTAGTCAAGGACCAAGGATGAAGGTCAATGCACGGAAACAAGTGAAGAAGAGGAAGCATCGCTCAAGGGAGCCGCGGGGCGCGGCAAAAGTGGTTGTTTCACTAGCCGCGGGACGCGGAAAAAATTCGCAGGGCGCGGCTCAGCATTGGATTCCGACGATTCTTCTAATTATGCTCACATTTTATGAGGCTTTATGGGGTTTTAATAGGCTTTATGAAGACGCTCTTTGAGAACCTATAAAAAAAGGTGTTGTTGATCAAATTAGATATATCTTTTTCCATCTTTCAATCATCATAATACATATAAAAACACTTTCAATTTCTAGTTTATTTTAGTTATTTTGTATGAAGGGCTAAAGTTCTACATCTTGGAACAAGTTGTTGAAGCCAAGTTATTTTGAATTGTAAGACTTCTATTCTATTTCTATTTCACTATTAGAGTATCAAATTTAGTTTTCAATACTTTTGGTTTTTTAATTACGCATCTAGAATGAACAACTAGTTGTTATAGGTAATTAAAACCATTGCTAGATTAGAGGAATGAACCTTTTGTTTTTTTATCTATTCCGTTGTAGCAATTATAATTCATCAATTCGTATGCTTTTCATCATCGTTGAGTTATAAAGGACTAAATTTGCATGAACCAAAGTGAAGCAACACTTGTTTTCTTCATTCGTTCATCTTTGCTAAATTCCATCGCTTTAATCTAAAATTTTGATACAATTGAGCGCTTGACTAAATTGACGATATTGTAAGGACTATTTATTTACGCTTGTAACTAGTAATCATTCTTAAGTGGAATTAGAGGTGAACAACTTCATAGCAAAGTATTCATTATTGAAATAGAGTAGAGAAGTCAGTGATCAATACATAACTTATTGGTAGAAATTACTTGGTCCAAGAATCATTTTCATATTTGTTTTACATTTTTCAATTATCTATATTATCTTTATACTTCATTTCATTTGATTTTATATTTATTTTAGTAGACTTATAAAATCAACATATCAAAACCCCCCAATTGGTTACTTACTTTTGCACATATTTAATCGACAAAACACCTTCTTTGTGGGATCGACCCCCACTTACACTTACTATTAGTTTAAGTTTGCAGTGAATAAAAATACTAATTTGGAGATTCACGACAAGTCTAAGCATTCACAGAAATGGATTCCTGGGTACGAGTAGGATGAATTAGGATAGTGTATGCATTTGAGAAGGATTATAATTATTGTCTGTAGTCGGTTATGTAGCATCCCACTTGTAGAGGAGTATTTTTTAAGCCTAGGAAATTATTCTTGTTGTGCTAGCCAGGTAAGGGGGAATCCTTAGTAGCGTATGTATATTGATGAAATATGTTGATTGTCTATTGGTGTCATTTGCATATTATTTGTCATTGGTGGTCTTGAGATTATCTCACTCAGTAAAGATTGTTATTGTTTGTGTCTTTTGGGTTGAGTCTAGCATTATGAGATTGATGAATTATGGTATTTTTTTAGGACGGTATGCGATGTCGTATTATCTATGTTCACGGAATCGATGTGATCGGAAGTCGATTCCTGGTCTGGTTGATCTCAGACCACCTGGCTAGACTTGTCGCGAGTCTCCAAATTAGTATTTTTAACTACTACAAACGCAAACTAATAGTAAGTGTAAGTGTAAGTAGAGGTCGATCCCACAAGGAAGATGTTTTGTTTATTAAATGTGTGCAAAAGCAAGTAATTAAATAAGGGTTTTGATAAGTTGATGTTCTAAGTCTACTAAAACAAAAATGAAATGAAATATAAAGGCAATATAAATAATTGAAAATGTAGAACAAATATGAGAATGATTCTTGGACCAAGTAATTTCCACAAATAAGTTATAAATTGATCATTGACTCTTCTACTCTATTTCATTATTGAATACTTTGCTATGAAATTGTTGAATTCTAAATCCACTTATGAATAATTATTAGTTACAAGCGTAAACAAATAGTCCTTACAATATCGTCAATTTAGTCAAGCGCTCAATTGTATCGAGATTGTAGATTAAAGCGATGAAATTTAGCAAAGATAAACGAATGAAGAAAACAAGCGTTGCTTCACTTTGGTTCACACAAATTTAGTCCTTTATAACTCAACGATGAAGTAAAGCATACAAATTGATGAATTATAATTATTGCTACAATGGAATAGATAAACAAACAAAAGATTCATTCATCTAATCTAGAATTGGTTAATTAACTAATAACAACTAGTTGATCATTCTAGGTGCATAATTAACAAATCAACAAAAATGCAAACTAAATTTGATACTCTAATAATGAAATAGAAATAGTATAAGAGTCTTACAATTCAAACTAACTTGGCTTCAAGAACTTGTTCAAAGATGTAGAACTTAGCCTTCCATACAAAATAACTAAAACAAACTAGAAATTGAAAGTATTTTTCTATGTATTATGATGATTAAAAGATGGAAGAAGATATGTCTAATTTGATCAACAACCCCTCCTTTTATAGGTCTTCAAAGAGCATCTTCATAAATCCTATTAAAGCCTCATAAAACCTCATAAAGTGTGAGCATAATTGCCGAATTAAAGAAGAATTAGAAGAGTCGTCGGAATCCAATGCTGAGCCTCTCCACGAGGCTAGGTATTTTGCATAGGTTGTCGCGCCAAGCAGCTAGCCGCTCCTAGCGATTGCTTTTTTTTTCCTTTTACGCTTCCTCTTTTTCCTTGCTTCCGCGCTTTGTCTTATTGTTTTGGGCTTTGACTTGTCTTCAAACTTGACCTCCTAATGACTTCTTTAACCCAATAACATCTTCTAAAGAAGCCCTTTCCATTCATTAAAATACATCCATCCAAATAATCCATAAAAGCACACAAGTCCACCACAAAATCAATATCAAAGACATATGCAACAAAATCCCAAACATGCTTCTTAACCTATCATTTAATGATCAAAATAACCTTATTAACCCCTAATAAACTAGACTAATCAAACTCCCCCACGCTTAGACCTTTACCCGTCCTCGAGTAAAACACAAGGATAAATCAAAGAAAACCCACACCAAGGTCTATATAACGAAACGTGGGTAGCTTGCTCTAACTCTAAACACCACAACTAATCACTACTACTCCAACCATCTCTCAATATTCAATCCCTCCGAGTAGGTACATGGTTTCAACAAAATGCACACACAAATCCAAAATAATGACCATGTGACCTAAGTTCCCAACCAAACAACATCTAAGCAAAATTACAAATCAAAACACAAAGACACAATGTAGTTTAACTCATCACACTCCACCACCCAACCCCCCTTATTACTTCAAATGATTAAATCCCGAACCACCCTTCAAACCTCCTTATGTCTCCAACTCCAAGGTAGATCAAGTAATCAAGTAACTCTTTTTGTTTTTTAATTTCGTATTCCCTCATTTTGCCTAGTTCGCCCGCCCTTGCGGGTTTTCGATCTAGCTTTTATTCCTTACACTACTCTCATGGCACACATCTCAATTCTTCATTTTACCCGGAGTGCCCTTTCAGGTTTTCCTTTTTTTTTGAAAATAAAATATATACAACATGGAATTCGTTCCCCCACGCTTAATCTTCACATTGCCCTCAATGTGAGGAACAACAAAAAGTAAGACATGGAAAAGAGAAAGAAAAACATACCAAAGTACCTCAAGGATCGGAGGGATCTCCGGTACCATCGCTCTTAGAGGCATAATCTGCCTCCTTAGGTTCCCATGCTTTAGCAAATTCATTCCACTTACTATTCAAAGACCGAACAAGCTCATGTGTCTCCAAAAGCACATTGGAAAGTGCGGAGAGCTTATCATCGGTCCTAACTTGCCTACCATCCACCTCCTTCCTCCAAGCATCAATCTCTTTCATCCAAACTTGATCATAAGTAGCCACGGAAGAAGTAGCAACCGACTGTCTTGCCGTAGTATAGTGACCACTTCTATCACCACTATCACCATCACCCTTCTCATTTTCATGAGTCTTACTACCCCCACTAAGCTCGTCGGATCCCTCATCATCACTTCCATCTTCTCCCTCCATTAAAGGATCAAGATCAGGGTCGGGGCTAACAAAGAAATCCTCCATCACTTCCCCATAAGTCAAAGGCTCGTCCTCCGAAGGAGGCATCTTCAAATAAGGATCATTTTTGGGACCACAACACCAAAAGTAAGTCACCAACATCTATCTTCAAATGTTTCATTATCAAAGTCACCAAACCCACTCCACCAATCCTAGTTCCCTTCTTAGTACCCAATCGTAAGCAAGATTGCACGAAAGAGCAACCCAACCGGGGACACCCTCACCCTCCAGAGTCATAGCCCATAAATAACCAAATTGCACACGAGGGAGTTTAGTGGGTTCCCCTTTACAAAGGAATGTATTGGCTATCAAACGATGAGCAAACCTAAAACAAGGATGGGTGATTTTTGAGCTGATTTCACCTTGTTTCCATTTTGTATCCAAACCCGTCAATTCCTTCCACCATTGAGTTTTTGCCTCTTTACCTAAACCCGTCAATTCCTTCCACCAAAATCCTTTCTCAACCCTGCATAAGTAAAAGAATAAGGCTTTCCTCTCAAACGAAAGGTGATTTTAGGAGGTTTAGTGGACTCTCCTGACAATGTCAAGGTGGATAAGAACTCTAAAGTGTATCTTCTATAAGTGTGGGCTCCCTTAGTCATGAAATTCTCCAACCAACATGTTTCAACAAAGACTTCACCACATCAAGCATTCCCAATTTCTCTAACAAACCATGACAAAAGAATCGGGTCTCCGTCATATGACGTTCATCTAAATCATCCCAAATTTGGCCTTGTTTAATTGTCAAATAATCGGGTTTAGGAATGGGCATTCGTCGTCTAGTAATTAGTGTGGTTTTTTTTTTAAGTGGTGTGGGTAGTCTTTTAAGTTTTTATGGGTGGTTGTGTGGTTGAAGCAGTTGTGGAAGCGCGTTTAGTGGTTCTCATCCCGAAAATGACAACAATTCACAACAAAGAACAATCCCAATTGCTCGAGAACAACAACAAAGCTCACTTACAACTCCAAATCTCCCTCAACAATGAACAATTTCAACAAATTCAATCACAAGATCAATAAATCACCAACAAAACTCAAGAAACAATTATAATTCTTATAAATTAAAGCTAGAATGAAAATTCAAGCATAAAATTTAAAAGAAAGAGACAAAATAAGAAATTTTTACCCAATAGATGAAAAGTTTGCTTCTTGGTGAAGAGAAGTGATGATGTAATATCCATGTTGATGAAAAGAAACCGAATTTTCGACTCAAATGATGCCTAACTCAAAAACACCGAAATCCCCATTGCTAGGGTTTCAATAATTCGAAAATTGCACTAAAACTTGAAGGAAAACGATTAAAATGGGTTCTTTCAAGAAGGAACCAAAGATGTGAACTAAGTAAGAACGAATTCAGTGTGTGGGAATGGTTTTCCGATTGAAAATAAGAGCATTCGAACGGATCAGTTGATAGAGTTTTGTTTTGTTTTTTTTTTCAGCGAACTACATGAAGGAGAAGGGGACTGGCGGTTTTGATCTTTTGTACCTGAAGTTGGCCGCTTGGGGCGGCAGTGGAAACAGGAAGAGTAGCAGCAAGGCTTGGGTGGTGGCTGCGAACAGCGGCTAGGGGAGGCTGCACGGCAGTGTCTTCGTGCGGCTAGTCGCGAGTTATTAATTTCCTTCTTTTTTTTTTTTTTAAATCTCCTTATACCTACAAAACACAAACACAAGCAAATTATATTAAAGGAAACTAATTTAATAACAATGAAATATAAATTATCTAAAATTGAAATAAAGAAAATAAAAATAAATCGGGTTGCCTCCCGTAAAGCGCCTTAGTTAATGTCGTGGCTCGACATGGAATTGAGAAGCTTAATCTTCATATATTGGGTCGATAAAATTAATTTCCTCAACCGCTTCCTTTTTAAATCCGTCATAATACGGTTTGAGACGTTGTCCATTCACTTTGAAAATATTTTCCGTAGACAGACTAGGAATCTCCACCACTCCATGTGGAAATACTTGGGTGATGATAAATGGACCAACCCATCTCGACCTTAGTTTACTCGGAAATAAGCGAAGACGGGAGATGTAAAGCAAAACCTTTTGACCAACGGAAAATGTCTTCTTAGCCAGCATCGTATCATGTCATGCATTTGTCCGCTCTTTGAAAATCGCAGCATTTTCATACGACTCGTTCCTAATCTCCTCTAGCTCTTACAATTGCAACTTCCAATACACACCCGACTCATCCATTCTCATGTTTAAAGTTTTTACCGCCCAAAAAGCCTTGCGCTCAAGTTCGACCGGAAGATGACAAGACTTACAAAAAACCAACCGGTATGGTGACATACCAATTGGAGTTTTATAGGCCGTTTTATAAGCCCATAATGCATCATCCAACCTCAAGCTCCAATCTTTCCGACTTGGATTCACCTTCTTTTTCCAAGATTGACTTCACCTCTCTATTGAACACTTCGGCTTGGCCATTTGTTTGAGGATGGTAAGCGGTAGATACCGTGTGAGTGACACAATATTTCTTTAAAAGTGCTTTTATCGTCCTATTGCAAAAGTGTATGCCTCTATCGCTTATCATTGCCCGTGGAATTCCAAACCTAGAAAAGATGTTAGAGTTGAGAAAATCTGCAACAACTTTAGCATTGTTAGTCCTAGTGGGTTTAGCTTCCACCCACTTTGACACATAATCAACAGCAAGAAGTACATATAAGAAACCATGAGACATGGGAAACGGACCCATAAAATCTATACCCCACACATCAAAAATTTCACAATAAAGCACATGGGTTTGAGGCATCTCATTACAACGAGAAATGCTACCACTCCGTTGACAATTGTCACAAGTTTTGACAAACCCATGGGCATCCTGAAACCAGCTTGGCCAATAGAAGCCACAATCAAGCACTTTCTTTGCGGTCCTCTTAGCTCCAAAGTGTCCTCCACAAGCATAGGAATGACAAAAAGTGAGAATATAGCTCATTTCATTTTCCGGAACACATCTCCTCACCACTTGATCCGAGCAATGCTTCCTTAAGTAAGGATCATCCTAAACATAGTATTTGGCATCACTCCGTATCTTCTCCTTTTCGGATTTGGAAAAACCTGTAGGAAATTCATTGGAAACAAGAAAGTCAACAATGTTAGCATACCAAGGAGAAGTGGAAGTAAGGGCAAAGATTGTTTCATCGGGAAATGTGCCTCGAATAGGCTCCTCAAGTTTCTCTACATTCACTAACCGACTTAAGTGGTCCGCGACCACGTTTTCGGCTCCTTTCTTGTCCTTCAACCCTATGTCAAATTCACTTAGTAACAATACCCATCGGATATGCCTTGGCTTAGGCTCTTTCTTTGTCATCAAGTACCGAAGAGCGGCATGATCAGTGAAAACCACCACTTTAGTACCAAGTAGATATGACCTAAACTTCTCTAAAGCAAATACCAGCGCAAACATCTCCTTCTTGGTAGTAGAATAGTTCTTTTGAGCCTCATTGAGAGTCATAGGGGCATAATAGATCACATGGGGCACTCTCCCAACTCGTTGACCCAAGACGGCACCAACGGCGTAGTCACTAGCATCACACATAAGCTTAAATGGAAGAGACCAATGTGGAGCTTGTATGATTGAGGCCGACGTCAAATTCTCCTTTAGCTTGTCAAATGCCTCCCTACACGCTAAATCAAACTCAAATTATACCTCCTTTTGCAATAATTTGCACAATGATGAAGCTACCTTGGAAAAGTCTTTGATAAACCGCCTATAAAAACCTGCATGACCAAGGAAAGAGCGAACTTCACGAACATTAGTAGGGTGAGGAAGTGATTGAATAGTGTCAATTTTGGCTTTATCAACCTCAATACCTTTAGAGGAAACCACATGCCCAAGTACAATACCTTGTTCTACCATGAAATGACATTTTTCAGAATTGAAGACATGATTAGTATCAATGCATGTCTTAAGCAAAAGAGACAAATGAGACAAACAACTATCAAAGGAATCACCATGCACGGTAAAGTCATCCATGAAAACTTCAATGAAATTCTCAATATATTCAGAAAAAATACTAACCATGCATCTTTGAAAAGTTGCGGGGGCATTGCATAACCCAAAAGGCATGCGTCGATACGCAAAGGTGCCAAATGTACAAGTAAAGGTGGTTTATCTTGATCTTCGGGAGCAATAGCAATTTGAAAATAGCCCGAATAGCCATCTAAAAAGCAATAATACGGCTTACCGGCAAGTCTCTCAAGCATTTGATCAATAAAAGGTAAGGGAAAGTGATCCTTCCTTGTCACCGCATTGAGTGTACGGTAGTCAATACAAACACGCCATCCATTTTGTACTCGAGTGGGAACCAAATCTCCACGTTGATTTTCTACTACCGTCACTCCACTTTTCTTTGGCACCACTTGAGTGGGGCTCACCCACTTGCTATCGGATATTGGGTATATCATACCCACTTGCAAAAGCTTTAAGATCACTTTCTTCACCACCTCCATCATAGGTGGATTCAATCGCCTTCTTGGTGTCCTTACCGGTTTGGCATCCTCTTCCAAGAATATGTGGTGCATACAAGTGGTTGGACTAATACCCTTGATGTCGGCAATAGTCCATCCAATTGCAAGTTTATTCTCCTTAAGAGCTTCCACCACCTTTCCCTCTTGCTCCTTGGTAAGCTTCCTAGAAATGATCACTGGTAAAGTGTCTCCATCACGTAGAAAAGCGTAGTTCAAATGGGAAGGTAACGGTTTCAACTCAACGACGGGTGCCTGCAAAGCTGATGGCAACAATTTCTCACTAGGCAAAGTTAGAGTTAGTGGTTTAGAAAATGAAGGTATTATAGGAAGTCTTTCCATCTTGGCTAAGGAAGCCACCACTTCCTTCAAATCATGAGATAGAGAAAAACCTAAATCATTACAAGACAAGCTATTATCAATAACTACAAGCAATTCATTCTCCACCATTCACAATGAACACATCCTGCACTAAAGGCTCCAAAACATCAATCATGAAACAAGAATGATCATCACGAGGATATTTCATAGAATCATAGATATGAAACTTAACCACTTGACCATCGGCTTCCATAGTATGAGTGTAACACCCGGAAATGTACCCTATTTTTCTAGTAGAAATATTTTACGAAATCTTTTCAGCAAATTTAAGTTTTACTTTAGAATTTAAAGTTTCGAGTCGAATTTAGAATTTCCGAGTTCGTATTTGGAATTTCTGCGAGATTCCATTAGAATCCCGTCTTAAGGCGAGTTTGACTTTTCTTGACTTTTAAGTCGTCTTTGACTTTTCTTGAATTTTAAGTCGTCTTTGACTTTTCTTGACTTTTAAGTCGTCTTTGACTTTTCTTGACTTTTAAGTCGTCTTTGACTTTTCTTGACTTTTGAGTCGTCTTTGACTTTTCTTGACTTTTGAGTCGTCTTTGACTTTTCTTGACTTTTTAGTCGTCTTTAACTTTTCTTGACTTTTGAATCGTCTTTGACTTTTCTTGACTCTTAAGTCGACTTTGACTTTCATTGACTTTTCCGACTCACCCTTTACTTATACTCCCTCATACTACACTTAACCTATTTTTATTCACACAACTCCACTTACTTCCTCACTAAGAAAACCCAAATGAAAACCTAGCCTCCATAATCTTTCCATTCTTAGAATCGTCATAGCTCGTTCGTTTGTTGCTCAAATTCTCGTAAGTTCGTCTTATTCTTCCCCTCTTACCTTCCTCTATCCGTATTGGTAATAAAGTTACCGTCTTTATCGCTTTTTAAATTATCCGTCTTTCTCAAGGTGAAATATATTCATCTTTTATCATCTAATTGTATGTAGGTGGAGATTAGGAAGGTTTAGAAACCGTTTAAAGACGCGAAAAGGTAACGGTGAAGGGTTACTCGATATCATTTACGTGTTTTACATGCTTATATGCTAGAAATCGTATTAGAATACGATTAGTAAGTTAGGAATTATGTTATGGATGATGATTGTTGTTATTTGATGATTGGTGATGATGAATATTGATTGTTGATAGTTATTAGAAATGAATTATGAGAATTGGAAATGATAGGATTTTGAATTTTGTTTTTGAAGGCTCTCGGGTGATGTGTGAATGGGTAACAGAGTGTTCACGAGTCGTGAGATGTCATTTCACGGTTCGTGAAACTCATTCCACGGTCGTGAAATACAAGTCACGGTCGTGACTTGTGCAGTTTCACTGCACTGACCCCTTTTCGTAGAATGATCCTATCTCCTTCGTTACTTGCTTGTTTTAGGCTTGTGACCATTCGTTGGAACCGTAAGAGGATAAGCTATCACCTCGACTTGGAATTTATGTATTTTCATGTCTAGAACTCTAGTTATGACCGTTTGAAGTGGACCCTTGTTTTCGTTGGGTTCCAAACAACGTTGTTTTGGAGGGGTGATCTATGTTTTTATTCGTTATGCTTCACAAACTTGTTTTAATGCTTATGTATCATGTATTGATTCATTTTTATCATATTTAAGTTTATATATTTCCCTATTCACATGTTTTGTGACGGTTTGTGGTATGTCCTACTTTGAGTCGGTTTTTACAAATGATACGGTTTGAGCACTATTTTGTCTTGTGCTTTGTACGCTCATTCCCTTGGCTACCTTCCCGTTCGTAAGGCTGGAATGTCGGAACGGAGAGGTATCCTACTGCTTAAATGCATGTGTTAGTGGGCATACGACGACGTTGTTGGAGTTGAACGCTATGCGTTGATCGACCCGGCCGTCAAATGTTGTGTACTTGCGAGGTGGGGTTATTTGCATGTAGCGTACCGCATGTTATGAGGCTTGAGCTCGTTTTCCGCCTCTTTCGTGAATTGATCTACCGAGAATGTGGGTACTCGGCGTTTTCTTTGTAAGACCGAGTCTTGGGTGCGAAACGTGATCGCATGTCGAACCGGAAAATGTGATTTCGGGATTCTGGCCAGTTTTAGACTAGGACCGGGTATTTATTATCGTCGTCCTACCAGGAGGAAA
>JAIUZE010008684.1:0-47979 GCA_022085475.1 Heliosperma pusillum | reverse complement strand
AAAATGCAGTGGAGGGAGTTATATGCGTAAATGCAGTAGGTTTGGGAGGGAGGGAGTTATATGAGTAAATGACAGTAGGTTTGGGAGGGAGGGAGTTATATGAGTAAATGACGGCTGATGTTTGATTTTTAGTATACTTTGTATTAGGTTTAGTTAATGGGCCTCCCAAGCTCATCCATTTCAGAGAAAAAAAAAAAAAAAAATTTTGGATCGGATACGGATATCCGAAATTTTTAGACTAGGTATCCATATCCGATCCGATATCCGAATATTTCGGATCGGATATCCGATCCGAAACCTAATTTCGGATCGGATATCCAACTTTTCGGATCGGATTCGAATCGGATATCGGATCGGTTCGGATAATCGGATTTTTTGCTCAGCCCTAGTCACCTTGGGCAGGGTCCCTGGTGAGCTTCTACACCTAGACACATCCAACCATAGTACAATTAAGGAAGATTGTCCCTTTAGAAACAGCTTTTCTGCTTTATTTACTTTATGTCAGTAGTCTGCAAGTTTGTAGCTGTTATTTTGTTTTATGTTGTAAGCCTTTGTGGCCCTAGATGCAGCTAAACGTCTGAGATGTATCCTTGTTGCCTATATAAGGCCTTTACCTAATGAAATGCAAATCAGATTTGAAGTAAAACATAAAATTGAAACTCTGTTTCTATTCAACTCTTGGCTGTGTGTTTGAGGATTGTCCTTTGCTTAGTGCTGGGACTTGAGGGTATAATCTCTTGCTGTGTGCTGAGGTTAGACTCTCAACCTTAGTCCATTGGCTTTGTGCTTTGGCTAAGTATTATCTGTCATAAGTTCTCTAACATTTTCAGCCTTAGAAAAGAAACAATCTAGTTGTGAGTTCTTAAGCTTTGTACATGTTATTAAGTTGTGCTTTCTGAATAGTTTCAGTGCAAATTGGTATCAGAGCTTTGGCATGTGAGTTCATTTAACTAACTACATTAAAAACACAAAATCAACCATGAGTGAAGAGAGAATCACAGGTCTTGAAAACACAGTTAAAGGTCTTGTCAGAACTGTGATGGAAGTCTCCAGATCTGTCAATGAACTCCTTGAGGGCCAACAGAACAATGATAGAAGGGGAGCCAGAGGTCGAGGAAGAGGAGCACCTTTCCCATAAGGTGGAGGAAGGAGGAGGCAACCTGTAGATCAATTTGAAATGTCAGACTCAGATGGCTCAGATCAAATTCTTCTCAGACACCAGGACAAAGACATAAAGGTAGAAATCCCTGACTTTCTAGGTAGCATGAACCCTGATGATTTCCTAGATTGGCTAAGGTCTGTAGAAAGAGTCTTTGAGTTTAAAGGATACACTGATAGAAAGGCTTTTAAGGTTGCTATCATGAAACTAAAAGGATATGCCTCACTGTGGTATGAAAACATGAAAACATTGAGGGTTAGGGAAGAAAAAGAACCTGTTAAGTTATGGCTCAAACTGAAAAAGAAAATGAGGGCTAAGTTTGTCTCTAGGGACTACACTCAGGACATGTTCATTAAGCTCACTCACCTGAAACAAGACCAAAGACCTGTAGAGTCTTATCTAAGGGACTTTGAACAACTCACACTGCAATGTGAGGTTGTTGAGAAATCTGGGCAAAAGATAGCAAGTTTTGTAGAAGGCTTGGATGAGAGGATAGCTAGTAAAGTCAGGCTACAAAATATATACTCCTTTGAGGAAGCTGTCAACTTGTCTTTAAGAGTAGAAAAGTTGGGGAAAGGAAAAGCCAGTGCCTCTAAGACACCTGCTAGAACCCCTACCTACAAAACCTTTGTAGGAGTCAAGATAGGAGAACCTGTGGTTCATACTAAGACTCCTTTCAACCCTGATATAGGCAAGGCTGTTGATGCAGGCCAAAGAAAAACTACCCCCCTCAAAAAGTGTTTTCAATGTCAAGGATATGGACATTTTGTTAGAGAATGTCCATCTAAAAGAGCTCTGAGCACCCTAGAAGTAATTCATTGGGGAGATGATGAGGTGTTGGTCTGTGATGATGAGATGGAATAGCATGAGATGGAGGCTAGTGAGGAGTTGGTGGAACCTGATGCTGGGTTAAGCTTGGTAACATGGAGAGTAATGCATACACAACCTCAACCTTTAGAGGAAGACCAGAGGCACCAAATCTTTAGGACTAGGTGTACCATTAAGGGGAGAGTATGCAATCTGATCATAGATGGAGGTAGTTGTACCAATGTTGCTTCAAAAACCCTGATAGACAAACTGACCCTGCCAACCAAAGACCACCCTCACCCTTACAAACTTAGGTGGCTAAACAAGGGAGCTGAAGTGAGAGTTGATTAGCAGTGTGTAGTACCCTTCTCCATTGGAAAGGGATATGTTGATGAGGCTCTGTGTGACGTACTTCCCATGGATGCCTGTCACCTTCTGTTGGGCAGGCCTTGGGAGTTTGATAGAGATGCTATTCACCAGGGTAAGGAGAACACTTACTCATTCAAGGTTGGAAAGAAGAAGATCATATTGGCTCCTTTGCCCCCTACCTTAAAGGGAAATTCCCCTCTCATTACTGAAACTGCTAAAGAAGTCTTGCTGCTTAGTGAGTCAGAGATAGTACAAGAGTTGAGTGACCTCAGGCTAGTGTATGTACTCCTCACCAAGTAAGTTGGAGTGATTCCTAGTCATGTCCTTGAGGAGGTACAAAATTTACTAAAGGCCTATGAGGATGTGTTCCCAGATGAGCTTCGTAGTGGGTTACCTCCACTGAGGGGAATTGAACACCACATTGATTTGGTGCCTGGGGCTGTCTTACCAAACAAACCTGCTTATAGAAGTGACCCCAAGGCAACACAGGAGCTACAATCTCAGGTGGGAGAGCTGCTTAGCAAGGGTTATGTCAGGGAGTCTCTTAGCCCCTATGATGTGCCTGCCTTGCTAGTACCAAAGAAAGATGGAACCTGGAGGATGTGTATAGACAGCAGGGCCATTAACAACATCACCATTAAGTACAGGTTCCCTATACCTAGGCTTAATTACATTCTTGATGAGCTAAGTGGGGCTCAGGTGTTCACCAAAATTGATCTTAGGCAAGGCTATCACCAAGTGAGGATTAGAGCTGGGGATGAGTGGAAAACTGCTTTCAAAACCAAGCATGGTTTATATGAATGGCTGGTGATGCCTTTTGGGCTCTCAAATGCCCCCAGCACATTCATGAGACTGATGACAGAGGTGCTAAGACCCTATTTGGGGAAGTTCATTGTGGTCTACTTTGATGATATTCTCGTCTATAGCTCCAACAAGAGAGAACACTTGCAACATCTGAAGCTTCTATGTAAAATTCTGAGGGAGAACAAACTATTTGGCAAGCTAGAGAAGTGCACTTTCATGCAACCTGAAGTTCACTTCTTGGGGTTCATAATCTCAAAAGATGGGGTTGCTGTTGATCCTGAAAAGGTCAATGCTATGAAAGACTGGCCTGTACCTAAAACTGTGACTGAAGTAAGAAGCTTTCATGGGCTAGCATCATTTTATAGAAGATTCATCCAGGGTTTCAGTTCCATCATGGCTCCCATCACTGAATGTATGAAAAAGGGGGAGTTCAACTGGAGTGACAGGGCTGAGAAATCATTCAACTTGATCAAGGAACTGCTGTGTAGATCTCCTGTGCTAGGTCTACCAGATTTCAATAAGCTATTTGAAGTAGAGTGTGATGCTAGTGGGCTAGGCATTGGAGTTGTGCTGGTGCAAGAGAGGAAGCCTATAGCCTACTTCAGTGAGAAATTAAATGGAGCCAGGCTGAACTACTCTACTTATGATAAGGAATTCTATGCAATAGTAAGGGCCCTGAACCACTGGGGGCACTACACGGAAGCGGAAGCCGGCTGTTCGGCTGATAGGTGCCAGCACTGGTGCTTGGCTCTTCTTTGGTCTGGCTTGACTGTACCATTTCTTTGATCTCTACTGTCACTGCACAGCAAGCAAAGGATTGGGTGAAACCCAAGCCCTTTGTACTACATTCAGATCATGAGGCCCTAAAGTTTATCAATGGCCAGCACAAGCTCAACCCAAGGCATGCAAAGTGGGTGGAATTTCTCCAATCCTTCTCCTTCTCAAGCAAATACATTGAAGGGAAAAACAATGTACTGGCTGATGCCCTATCTAGGAGGTCTATGATGCTAACATACATGGAGCAGAGGGTCCTAGGCTTTGAGTTCATGAAGGAGCTCTACCAAGAGGATCCAGACTTCAAAGGGGAGTGGGAGGTGTACTCAGAGGGACAACTCAAGAAGGGGAGCAGATACTTAGCACATGATGGCTTCTTCTTCCAAGGGAACAAGCTGTGCATACCCAAAGGACCCTACAGAGGTCTGCTAGTCAAGGAGGTTCATTGTAATGGAATTGCTGGCCACTTTGGGGTGCAGAAAACCTATGAGATTCTACAAGATCAGTTCTATTGGCCCAAAATGCTAGGAGATGTGCAGGACACCATCAAAAGATGCAGACCTTGTCAGTTAGCAAAAGCTCATTTCCAAGCAGGCCCCTACACACCTCTACCTGTACCAAACAAACCTTGGGAGGACATCAGCATGGATTTCATAGTAGCATTACCAAGGACACAAAGAGGAAAGGATGCAGTGATGGTTGTTGTTGATAGGTTCAGCAAAATGGCCCATTTTGTTGCTTGCAAAAAGACAGAAGATGCACTGGGGGTAGCTGAGCTGTATTTCAAGGAGATAGTGAAACTACATGGGGTTCCAAGAAGCATTGTGTCAGATAGGGACACCAACTTTATGAGTCACTTCTAGAAGACACTCTAGAAGCTACTAAAAACAAAACTCCTCTTCAGTACCTCCCACCACCCTCAGACTGATGGACAAACAGAAGTCACCAACAAGACATTGGGCAGGATCTTGAGGTGTATTATTGCCAAGTCTCTCAAGGATTGGGATCTGAAACTAGCACAAGCTGAATTTGCATTCAACAGAGCTCCATCAAGCAGCACAGGTAAGAGTCCTTTTGAAACTGTCTATGGTACTAACCCTCTAATGCCCACAGACCTAGCTCCAGTACTCAAGAAAGAAGTCAGTTATGATGCCAAAGAAAGAGTGCAGCAGATGATAAAGATCCACAACCAGGTCAAGCAACAAATAGAAAAGACCAATGAGATGTACAAATCAAGGGCCAAGGGTCCAAAGAAGGCCAAAGAATTCGAAGCAGAAGACATGGTGTGGTTACACCTGAGAAAGGAAAGATTCCCAGATAAAAGGAAGAACAAACTAATGCCCAGAGCTGATGGCCCTTTTGAAATCCTTGAGAAGATAGGCCCCAATGCTTATAAGGTGGATCTACCAGGTCAATATGGAGTACATGGGACATTCAATGTGGGAGACTTAAGCCCTTATCATGGAGAGTCAGAAGATGAGGAAGATTTGAGGGAAAATCCTTTTCAAGAAGAGGAGGTTGCAACAGGAGTTCAAGGCCAAACACAAGTCTCACAAACCAGCTCAAGAGAACAGAGTCTAGCAAAGTCAAGGAGTCCACAGAGCAACCCAACCAACAGCCTAGTAGCCTACATGACTAGCTATGATAAACTACTCTACAATCCTAATATCCCTCAGTATACTCCCAACAAAACCAACCCATCCTACAGCCAGAGAACAACCCACAAAAACAACCCCAACCCCAACAGTCAACAAGAAAACAACCAGAGTGCAATTCAGCCTCAATCACCTTGGGCAGGGTCCCTGGTGAGCTTCTACACCTAGACACATCCAACCAGTTCTTGAACTTGGTCTTAGGGAGGGTCCTCTACATTTTTGTCCAGGATTTCTTCTTGAGAAAAAGTCCACATAAAAAGTTAGTCTAGGGACCAAGTTCAACAGTCCAACTTCAACCCTTTTGTGCAGTAGTTAATATGTCACTGTCAACCTTCCTCTTTTGAACAAGCAATGCGTGAGGGACCTTCAGCACATCTTTGGGATCCATCCTACTTAAGTTTGGCTCACAAATCCATGCTTGAAAGTCCACTCTTCATCTAAGACATACCTGATCAAAACAATTAAGGAAGATTGTCCCTTTAGAAACTGCTTTTCTGCTTTATTTACTTTATGTCAGTAGTCTGCAAGTTTGTAGCTGTTATTTTGTTTTATGTTGTAAGCCTTTGTGGCCCTAGATGTAGCTAAACGTCTGAGATGTATCCTTGTTGCCTATATAAGGCCTTTACCTAATGAAATGCAAATCAGATTTGAAGTAAAACATAAAATTGAAACTCTGTTTCTATTCAACTCTTGGCTGTGTGCTTGAGAATTGTCCTTTGCTTAGTGCTGGGACTTGAGGGTACAATCTCTTGCTGTGTGCTGAGGTTAGACTCTCAACCTTAGTCCATTGGCTTTGTGCTTTAGCTAAGTACTATCTGTCATAAGTTCTCTAATATTTTCAGCCTTAGAATAGAAACAATCCAGTTGTGAGTTCTTAAGCTTTGTACATGTTATTAAGTTGTGTTTTCTGAATAGTTTCAGTGCACTAATTTTTGAGTTTCATGCATAATTCCCTTGAGTTTGCTACATTTGTTCTACATGTGCTCTGTAACAGGGGAAGGAAATCTTGTTCCTCGTGGATTGTAGTTAGCATCTATGACTTGAACGTTAAATATAGGTATTTGGTAGCTTATTATCTTGGCTGCAAGGTCTGACGCACAATCGTAGTTGTATCGCTGAAGATAGAGGTGCAACTATTGGTTCTTTTTTTATGATCAATAGTTAGCCATGCTGTAAAAGATGATGGTTTGTGTTGCACAACCTCCATAGGGGAACACCAAATTGGTAGCTTACTTTGGACAACTTCTAGTACCCGGATGAATTCTATGCATACCGTGTGCATGTGGCTAAACTCTGTAATATCAAATTTCTCAGGTAACACCATATTTGCAAGTTTTTTAGCCCCTTGTGTTTCAAAAGCCATAGGTTGTTGTTTCTTTCATTTTCTTGTGTTATGTATGTTGTTCTGTCTTTGACGTAAACATCATATTTCTTTGTAAGTGCACCTACAGACCTCTTGGCTGCTATTTGAAATGATTCTTCCAATGTGTTTGAGGGTCCTGCTACCTGCACCAGCTCAATTGAATTTTTTGTAGACTTCACAGTGACTTCGACCTGATTTGTTGTTAGTTCCACTATTTTGTACTCTGGTTGTGGTAACTCTAGGCACTGTTCTATTTGGGATAATAATGCTCGGAAGTCCACCATCACTTATATGGTTTCTGCAGGCATATTCTGATTAACAATAAGACAATTAGGGTATAATTGGTCCATTGATTTATTAAACTACTTATATAAAACTATTATGATATAGAGATGTTAATTGTAAGCTAATGTTACGGTATCTACAGCCGGCGTTCCCTCAAACAGCGCGTTTAGTACAGACAATCATTAACTTTGTTGGTTAAAGCACCATTGAAACTGCTTATTAATTTTGTGCAATCATACCTCTCTTACATTTTCCCTTATTCATCCCTTGTTCTTTGCCATTCATTCCCTTGAGTATAGGTGTTGAACTCATTTGCTTAATCCGGGTTTAATATTAAGCAGTTAAGTTTTTTTCTAGGTAAATATGTAACTCCTTCTGATGTGTGAATAGGTACATTATCGGTCTACCATTCACATTACTACTCATCTTATAGTTGATGCGTCAAATCCGTAGGTAATTTTCATTTTGGTTTTGTTACTGCCATGTGTTGAATAAATTATTTGCTCATCGTTGTAGTGGTCTTTTTAAATGGTTTACACTTGGTTAATTTCTCATGTTGTTGATTGACCAATAGGTGGTATAATTGGTTAATTTCTAAAGCCATAGCCTTATTTTAGACATATTATTGTATCTACTCTTTTTTACCATAACTTACGATTATTGTTTACTTATTTTCCAATTAATGAGGCTTCTTTGCCATGATTTTCTTTAAGCTTCTTGTTTCCAATGAATTCAATGAATTTATTTGTCTTTCGTGCTTGTTTTTCCATTTTAACTGTACTTTGTTTTCTAACTATTATTATCGTACTTTTTTTTATTTTGTTGATTGTAATGTGTACTGTTTTGGTTTTGAACAGAAGCTAAAGAATGGATGATGTAGTGTACCTTAGCAGCAGAAGGTTCGTCCCTCTTATATGTGGCTATGGATCAAATATGGTCACTAATCATGTACCTCCATATCCAAGGGCAGCTCATTGTATTGGTATCTCTGAATCTTCACCTTAACTGCACATTTTGTTATCTTGTGTTTTTAATTTGCGCTCATTCTAGTTTCTGAGTTAGCAAATTTACGTTTTTATGCGTATCTTTATCCAATTTCATTTAAGTCCCTCATTCACTTTCCCTCACTTTCAAATAAGTTTGGTAACCATGATTGTTGCTGCACTTCTTTATGCTTGTGTAACACAAATAGCCTTGTTGCCTTTTTTTTTTATTCCCTGGATTTTTTTTTCCGAAGTTGTGGTTATCATCTATTCCCCGTGTCTGTTAATGTAATTTTGCCAAGAAATTGTAGTGAGGAATAGGCAATAAGTCGCTTGCCAAGGCAACGCCTACGTACGTAATCATATCACAATACTATTTGCAGAAAGTGTTCTTTGATTCAATATTTTCTGCACTGCAACTGTTATCGTTGCTAAACTGGTGCTAGCCTGAAACTGCGATACCACGCATACAAACTGACCTATGAGCTACTAATTAATTACTAAGATGCATACATTATTTTACACTTCACCTTATAAGATAGCTAGCTGGCTATGATTTATTGAAAATGCCTCCATTACATTCTTGATAAGTAGTAATCTTAACTAAAATAGTTGCCTTACAGACATAATTAGTTAGGCATTGTTAGTTCCACTTATGTTGTGTGATACCTTGTAGTATACAGGGTTTGAGCCAGCCAAGCACACGACCAAATCGCTTGGGTATTCTAGTGAGCTTTTATTTGCCTATGTACTTATCGATAGTGTTTCATTGATTTCTGGCGTGTTTGATACGTCGCTTTCTAAGTTTAAGCCGTCAATTTCTACAAGAACTTATGAATAAATGTAGTTCTCTCTAATACCCAACACCATTGCCTCGACACATGCGTAGTTCCCGAGTTCAAGGTCAAACATTATTTGAGCAGATTTAAAGGTTATGCTTCCATAATTTGCATCGATAATCCGAAGATTGTAAGTGGGTACTAGAAATGCAATTGCTTTCTTGGCTAAATAGTTTTTTGCGAGTGCAGGTGTATCGCAGCGGGGGCCAATTAGGATCTTTGGATATGAATTTTGTTGTGGAGGCTTTATGGCGAACGATGAAGTGTAACTGCCAGGTGAACGTTCAATAGTCTGTAATATTGTGCATTTTATTTTTATGACCCTGAATATTTTTCTTAAGATGGGCATGTAGTCGAGGAAAATGTTTTTAGAACCCCTTGAACTTTCTGGCCGTGTTACTTCTAATTCAATGCTTTTCTATCCTCTAATTTTCCTGTCTATCTCGATTTGTTTACGCCTGTATAGGCCACGACATTGGTCTGCCGTTTGGTTTTCTTCATAGGCGAAGTCTTCCACAATCACACCGAAGTTTCTTATGATGTCTGCCACGGCTTTTTTCGCCGTGGTTTCACACGATTCCTCGACCGTGTGAGCACTCCCACCAACATAGGATAGTTCAATCTTTCCAAAGTTGTTCCGAATGGAAACGTATGCGTTGTTTTGCATCTTGTTTAAAATTCGGTACACAGGCTCATGTAGTTGAAGCCGCTTAGTTAATTGTCGCAAAAGCGAATGGAACGGGATTGCTATGTATACAGTACTACGTATGGTTTCTTGCAAGTTGGATTGCTAAAAGTTAGAGGTTGGCATATTTTTTGGGGTAGCTCTATCTAATATTCTCCTATTGTCAGGTTAAGTGCTTTCAAGTACAAATGAAAGACCATTAACTTATTGGATTCCAACGTGACTAATGGTGATTACAGCTTGGCCCTTAATTAAGGTCAGTGTCATTGTGCGCGACCATTAGATTTATTACATGTCGATATCTATCCCCGTCTGCCCAGTATATTTTTAACATTAAGACAATTTCTTAGGAGTCTTTGATGGGTTGTATATTCTGCTCGGGCTAACTTTCTTGCAAGCTTGGAACTGTCTTATTCGACTAATTAATAATAATGGAAATGTCATTAAAATTGTATTAACAAGAATTGAATAATTAAATAAATTGAAAGCTAACTTCTTCTGCCATAATATGTTGAATAGGAGATCCTTGGGCCATCATATATTCCTCTGACATTTTTTGTTTTGGTTTTTGCGTTGGAAATTTAGATATGGAAGTGTAATAAATATACTTGCCTTGATAAAATGACCCAGTAAAAGTCTTTGTGAATAAGTAGGTGTGCTAGCCTGTATATATGTGAAAAGGAGTCATTACTTAGCCAAAGAAGCAACCTAAAAATCAGTGGCATTAGATTTTGTGGCCATACTGCCACTGTCACATTTCACAATATAAAATAAGTGAGATCTTTGTAGGGTGTTATGTTAAAGATTCAGTAAAATATGGTATGTAGTAGAGATGTCAATGTATTATTTTCATTTTGTGTCAAATATTATCCCACTTTAAACAATCATTTTAACCTGGCCATTATTTGTGAAAGGTAACTATTGGTCATTCTCTCATGTATCATTTGTGGCTGTGTATAAAAAATGTAATTGTTATGTATTGTAATTTATATGTTACGGGAGCAGCAACATCTAATGTATAATAACTCAATTATGTATCATATAACTTGTTAAGTTAGTACTATCTGTGTGGACGGGTGAAATTCCATTCAGCGGCTATTAGCATTTGTACGAGATCCCTATTTTCTATCATCCATTCACAATATGTTTGCCCCTATATTGTATTTTACGATCAATTATAACGATTATTTATCATATATGGGTGAAACTGAGTTAGTTTTATAACAGCCACTATAATGACGTAAGGCCCGTGTTAGCTATCAATAATTGACTGCATATTATTTAGTTATGTCATTGTGCTTCTGATAAGCAACTCTGATATGATTAATGCCATTAAATTTGGTGAATTATAAGTACAAAAGAAGTAGTTGTTCCAATATTTATTACTGGACAGTTGAGCCATAAATTCTTAGGGGTTCAGATAAAATTTGAAATGTTTTGCTATAAATAATTCTTTCATTTACTGCATTCCTAATCCAATAATTACACCCCTTTCCTATTGAAATTATTTATGCTGCACTGAACTTCAAGCCTTACTCCTCAATCCCAAACATGTCTACCAATGCTCGTATAATTAGGTGCGTCTACTCGAAAATCGACATAATAGTTAAGGAAGCTCCCAAACTTTTTAGAAGGCTCAATTTGATTATCTGTTCCAATGTTATATGGGAAATATTGTACGGGGAGAACCCCAACTTAGGTACCCTTTGTCACCTAGTTACTGGAGACACTACAACGATTCCCGAACCAGTCCTTAGTGACATTGTTCCTTATGGTTAGCCATTTTATTTTCTATTTACATGAAACTTTAGTTTTCCTTTTTTTGGTAGTCTTTTTTTTTTTGTGCTCTAATATACCTAATGTTGTGTGACTTGCTCTAGAAACTGTTGCTAAAAGCAAGGATGTATTGTACAGCTTGAGGAAGAAGTCATCCATTTTTTTGAAAAGATTCAGACTGTACTGGAATGGAAGATTGTGGCCGATTTGTGTAATGGAGGTGGCCTTGTTGTCATACCTGTTATAGGTGAGACCGAAGCGCTAAGCATAATAGACATCTATTGCAACCATATTGAAGCTCTAAATGACGAGCGAGCTCGTGAAGAAAGGTGTCGGGAGTTTGAGGGTTCTTCTGATTTGGAAAACACTTGTAACCGGGAGTTCTGATAACTGCATTCAACTTCAAAGAATGTTCTTTAAGGGCTAAGTTGACAGTATTACATTTACAAATGCACCGAATGCTACTCCCTAGTTTGTGTATCTTGTTTTTTCTGATTATGTTTCCAAAGTTCAGCCTGTAACGTACCTATTATTAGTACTATGTAGTAGCGTTATAATTGTGTTTTAAGTGTGCAGATGGGAACCTAAACTATCTATTGTAATTTTGTTGTTACGAGGCATTGTGTTAATGGTTTTATTTGTTGTCTGTTTATCAATACGATTCTAAAGTAGTTGGCTCAAGTTTAGCATTTCCAATTTTTAGTGTAAAACTAATGTACTTCGTTCATTTCAATCTTAGTGTATGGCCAAGTACAATCTGTTGTTTCTGGCTTACGGCCTCGTGGCAGTTGGTTGCATTTTGCCAAAAAAGGGTTCTATGTTATCATATTACATTTGTTCTAGATGAACTATTAGGTTAAAACAAAATGTGCCTGGCTAAGCCTTTGTTGATCTAAATAAGCGCTTATTTTTTTAGTTTCATATTACAGACGATGCATTTGTTACTCAAAAAAATGCTTACCTGCTTAGCCATGATTACCTCTATCTCTACTCTTCAGTGTAGCCTGACACTTCAAAAACGTTTCCATCATTCTCCTTCTTTTTCCCCTGGGCTACGGGGTCCGCTTCTGATTTTGTTAGGCCTCCAATCTTTATTTTTTATGTTGATTGTACTGATTATATCAGTAGCAGCAACACTGGTATTAATAGCCGTGCTGGCTGCTGTAGGTGCGGCAATTTCCTTGCCCTTGTCGAGTTGCCCCTGGAGTTCCGTGACCACACCCCTGCCCTTGTCGGATTCAACGACGACCTGCTTTAGCACCCACTCCAGAATATTGCTCATTGCAAGGCTGGTCTTCGGGCCTACCTCGATTAAGAACGGCTTTGTGCGCATAAGCGCCTGTGCCACCTCAAAAGCTTCAACGTTGTCCTAGCATTTACGTTAAAGTCGTGTTAGATGCCTTTTTTTTTTATTTTAGTTTCTAAGGGGGATGTGTGTGTAGGTGTTTACACAAAACCTGTAATTGAGGTTAGCTACAGGCGGAAACCCAGCTCCTCAAATAGTTTAGCTTTTATTTCATTACTATACAACCCAAAACTCACCGAATATTTCATTTGTAAGATGTCGTATCCGACCAACTGGAATAATTTCTCAGCATTAGGCATGAACACTGTGATAGGTAAGCTCCTTGTGTCATCACTAACATCACAGCTAAACGTAACTTTGTTTATTAAATCAGAAACATTAGTCTTTCTTCTTTCGGAAGCTATGCAACATTTACGGTGATTTATTTATTTAAATGGAAACCTAGAAATTGATATGCAGTCGTTCTTGGAACAACGCTTGCAGGGATAGTTTGCTCCAGCACGTAAATCTGAACGCGTCCCGCATTTAGAGCAACCCAAATATGCATTAACCTTTGAAAAGTCTGCTTCGGGAACTGTTACACGTAGCCAGAAGCGGTCATCCTGTAGTGTTTCGCTTGCATGTATTAGTGAAAACAACTTTAATTTTTCAACAAAAGTTAGACATGCCAGTTTCTACTGTGTTTATCGTTGCTTGTAGGCTTGTAGCTAATACATCTATTACGCGTGAGCGCACGTCTGTGTACCTTCTTTACTCGCAATGTTGCTATTGTCACTAGGGGTTGGCATCGGTCCAAAACCGGACCACACCGGACCAGAACCGGAATAGTGATATAGTATGGACCGGTGCTCGGACCGGTATTTAGAATATCATGACCGGGACCGGACCTGGAAAATTCCGGTCTTGGACCGGTCCAGACCGACTGGACCGGAATTGTTGTAGCGCCTGTAATAATTGTCAACTTCTCATTTAATTTACACCATACATCAGCACTTCAACACATGTCTTGCTCAAAATAATAAAACCACTGCTAGTTTTCTATACATACTGACATAAGATCAAACTCCAAAAACACTACTATATATATCAAGACTATCAACACCTCAAAAACTAAAATATTTTTACATCATTAGCACGGTATAGCATAAAAATCCAGTCCAAATGTTCCTTGGTACACAAAATAAAATAGATATTATCTAGAGTCCCGGAGGTGTTGGCGCAAAAATCATGCACTTCAGATCAATGACTTTATGAAACAAAGATCGTGTCATCTTCCACCTTCATTTTATCAAACTCTGCCAAATAAAATAAGTTAAGAGGTAAGAAATGTAAAAACACTCAGATTATAAAAAAAATACAAGACGCGTAGAAATTATATCATAGAATAATTTGATAGAGTTAATGAGTTATAGCTCTTATTACCTTTCCCTAGTTTCTCAAGATCTTCCAAGTTCTCTTCCATATTAAGTTTATCTTCACGGAGTGATGCTCGGATCCAGTCTTGCCCACATAATTGAGCTTCCACCATCTTACATAATTCAAAATAAGACAATGACCACATTATTATAGAGTGTGCGAGCGAGAGTGATTTGGAATAATCTTTACTGTTTAAAAAATAATACAATAAAAGAGACAATGTACTTTACCTTTGGTGTCAGAGAGGTCCTAAACGAATCAAGAGTGCGCCCTCCTGCACTAAATGCAGATTCAGAAGCCACGGTTGATATAGGAATGGCTAGAACATCCTTAGCCATATGCGCTAAAACAAGAAATCTTATAGCGTTTGCTCTCCACCAAGGTAATATCTCCTTCTCTTCGTCTTCTCCTTTTTGCTCATTCAAATATCGGTCAAACTAGCTTCTAATAAGGCGATTCGATCCACTCATTTGTTTCTTAACCTGCTCCTCAATATTACTCATATACCGTAGGGCTGTCCTTGAATTGGTTGAAGATGTATTAGCCAAGAACTCACCGGTTTCACCATTGTTACCCGTCACAGGAGAGTAAATGCGTCTATACTCATCATACATATCATAAGCAAATAGCTTTACTTTTTCAGCTAACTTTTCTCCTTTCACTTTCCCATACATACCACATAGAGCAATACTTACCTCAATAAATTTGAAGCTTGATCCAAAATCACAGTAAAATGCCATCTTAAGTTTGTCATACTTAAGTTTCATGTCAATTGCATTCAATTTTGTCATACCACATAGAGCATATTCAATTTTTCCGAATCACCCCAATATTTGTCATACTTAAGTTTCATGTCAGATGCCATCTTCCTAAACTCAGAATCCGTATTAACCAACCAATCATTAAGCAAATTATGAGTATGACCAATTTGAAAGAATAATGTGTTACTTGTTACAAACAATGAACCTGAGACACGGTTAGTCAGATCATAGAACTCTTTTAGGAATTCAACAAGTCTTTCAAGTTTATCCCAATTAGCACCACTAATAGGACCCAAGTATTCCGAATCCGGATCTGAATCTTTGGCAGGAAGTTTGATCCTACCGAAAACAACTTTATACTGTAAAGCTCTAGCCAACATGTCGTAGGTTGAATTACATTGTGTAGGCACATCAAGAGTCAATTCCAACTCACAATCAATTTTACACTTTTCCACTTGTTCTCTAAACAAGAGAATCCTGGCAGGGGAGTTACATATATATTAAATTGCACTTCTAATCGTGTCTATGTATTTTCCATGTTCCTTTAAGCCATCGCAAACAGTAAGATTGATTATGTGAGCTATGCATCTATTATGCAAATATTTTCCTTCACTAATGCCACCATTTTTCTTCACAACCTTTCTCAATTAAGCACAAGCAACATCGTTTGAAGTTGCATTATCAACTGTGACAGTAAAAAGCTTATCCTCTAAATACCATGTATTCAACCAATCTTCAATAACTTTGCCAATTACATCCCCTTTATGACTCGAAATGGGACAAAAATTCAAAATTCTTTTTTTGATGTCTCCAGTTGTCATCAATAAAATGTCCAGTAAAACACATATAATTTTTCTTTTGACTTGAAGTCCAAGTGTCAGTGGTCATACATATCCTTTGGCAAGATTTTTTAAGAAAAACTTTTAGACTAGCTCTCTCATCAAGATAAAGCTGATAACAATCTCGCGCTACAGTTTTACGAGAAGGAATGTGAAAGGCATGCATAACAACTGACATAAAATGTCTAAACCCAGGCTTCTCTACGAATCTATATGGCAACTGATCATCAAGTATGATCATGTAAATTAAGACTTTTCTAACGTCTTCCGCAGTAACTTCTTTATACCTCACTTTAACCTCATGATCACTACATAAAGGGTCAAATAGCAAGTGAGATTGTTTACCTTTGCTCTTATTGGCAGGATTCTTTGAGCAACTAAACCAATGTCGGCTCACATTTTTTGACCCATTGATGTTAGAATCTGCTGCGAAAGTAGCAGTTTCACATAAATTACATTTGGCCCTTAGATGATCACTATTATCAAAGTACTTAGTGAAGTCAGCCCAATAACTTGCTCGCCTTTTATTTTTCCGTATAATATAGCGACGTCTATCCTTTGGCTTCTTTGTTGGATGTGGTTTGTAACATGTACGAACCACTCGCTCTCGTGAAATTGTCGTTTCCTGTTCTTGCATTTCTTCATCCAAAACATCCACCATCGGGGAATCTGTTGCTTCATCTAATACCAGAGTGCGATTTGGAGCTTTGGATTTGGAGCTCGACATCTATTACGGTAAAAAATAAAATCAGAAACAAATTATACTAGCAATGGTCCAAAAGCTAAACGGCCACACATATGATTAAAGAAACAAAACAAGATAAAAAATATCTTACATTGCGAGAATTTTGTGTTGACGCCGTGATTTCAAACAACAGTTATCCAGGGTGGACGTCTCACAATTTCAGTCTAACTAGTAAGAAAAGCCAAGTAACCCAATGAATATGATATTGATAATTTCAGTCTCACAAATTCATTGTTAAATAATTATTTTAACCTGTAGACATTTTCAACTACAAAAAGAATGAAAATGTGTGTACTGATATACATGGATAACATGATACATATGCCAATTACAAACATTCGTCAAACATTTCAACTAGGATATGCCAAATTTCTTATCAATTGTTTACTTTAAGAGCACATGTCAAACTGCTTATCAATTGATTAATTCCACAAGAGGATTTTCGTTCCACGCAACAGCAAGAAATTGATTAATCAAATACTAGAGCTTATCAATTGATTTTCGTTCCATAAAACGACACGCATTTATATAGAATACTAAATATAAAAGGACGGTCTCACAAAATCACTATCAAATTTCGCTAAAAAAATGGAAAAGATGAATTAAGTGAAAACTTACCAGGATCGAGTGAGAACTTAGTGTGAACGGACCTAGATTGGAGAATTAGGGAAGAAGAAGCCTCTAATTGTAGAAATAAATTTAGGGTTTTTTTGGGGGGAAGAACGAAGTGAGAGAGGCAGTGTTTTTTTTGGTCTTATGAGTTACTTATGGAGTTATGGGATTTACCCTAAGAAAAAATAGAAATCGTGTAAACCGGTCTAACCGGTCTGGACCGGTAAATTCCGGGTTCAGACCGGACCGGATCGGAAACCTGAATTGCAAAAATCAATGGACCGGGGACCGGACCTGAATTTTTCCGGGTCGGTTCCGGTCCGCCCAAACCGGCCCGATCCATTTTTCCGGTCTAAACCGACATATGCCCAGCCCTAATTATCGCTACAATTTTGCTGGTAGCTGACTGTCTAGCTTGTAAAATGCGAGCTTTCGTTTTCATTAGTCTGCTAGTATTCCTTTCCGCCCTGTATTACAGTGGAAAATTATACACAAAACAGCTGTCTATACAAGAAAATGTAAAGCAACCCTAATACAGGCCACATAACCCCAATATGTGTGGTATGTCAGCTTGTGCATTACCAGGCTTGGAGATTTGTAGATTTCTCGCCAGGCGGTGCATCAATGATTTCAGTTGACATAGTTGTTGTTAATGAAAAACCTGCAGCATAAGGTGGCTGCTTAAGTACCTTTAACCATTTTCTTTCAAGACAAAATACTGATGCAAGGGGTGATTACCCTTGTGGTGTGATACTTTAAGCGCTGTGAATCCAAGGACTTTTAGTTTCTCCGCCTTTAAAACTAATGATTCACATGCGGCATCTGCTAAATCGCTCCAAGCAGAGATAGTCACAGGCTGATGGGTACTTTGTTGTTTGCCACCCACACAAAAGAAATGCATTTAAAATGATACTCCGTGTCACTTTTGATTATATAACTCGCAGGAAATTAGAATGCAGACGATATAGCGAGTTTCTTGTGTGTTAGGTTTTAAAGTATTGTGACTAAGTTATACTGCGTCTTTCTTTGACAAACTGTAAGAAAGTTCAGTTTGGAATTTCACAAACCTTGCAAAACAATAAGACAAATAAATTGACGAGATTTAAACAGCAGTGGTCTAATTTGATTACGAACTTCCTAAAAACTAATTTAAATATATACCAACAATAGCACCTTTAATAGATAACGATGATATTAAGTGGGACTTATAAAAGAAGTATGTAAATTCCTATGATGGGTATATATGCTGAACATTGCCCAACTACTACTAAACCAAACAACCACTAAACCAAAAAGTACCTGTGATCTATTATCGCAATTTCAGCAACTTTGTATTCACGGCTGTCTAGAAGTCTAACATTTCGGGGCTTATCCTCAACAACCAGCACAATGTCCAATATATCTGTTCATTGTTACATTTAAAGTAAAAAACCTAGATTTGCATGTAGGATTTTAGGAGTGTATTAGAGGGGCTTTTATGTAAAAGGATGTACTCACCAAAGGTTTCATTTGGGTCTCCAGCTTTTGGGATTTTGTCAATAAACATGTATTCTGGTACAACTGGGCCTGTTTCAATGTCCATTGCCTGAACTATGGTTTGTCGCCCAAATGACATTTGGTAATTTAGTTCAGATGCGTCCTTTTTCCACCTCTCATCCATAGGTTTTATTGGTTCATTTGCAATTTCATAAGTTCCATTGTAAACAATGGCTTCTTTATACATTTCAAGTTGTTCCCCAAATAATGCAGCCCACATTTTGTGTCCCTGCAGATTTCAAGTTCTAAATATTTAAAACTGAATTGCAGTGACATGGCTGGTAATACCACAGAGGCAGCATAAACCACTTTTGTTTTTCCGAGGTGTAATTGCTAAGTTTAAATGCTATTCGTTGCAACAAAGCAGTTACCGATGTAAATTATTTGGATAGATGACCGACCTATTTAGTGGCCGTCAGTAAATTATGTTTGGGCAGCATTGAATCACTATTATACACCATGCAACTTATTGTAACTTCTCTCGACAGATACGCAAAACAATACAGGTAAATGGATAGATGACACACCTTCAGATCCTGCAGAAGCAGGCTTTGGTACGGTAGATTCGTCCCCACATCTTTCTGAGGGCTTCCCTTTGCAATGACTTTGACCTGAACTTTGTAATTCATGCTTTTCCCCGTTAGTTCAGTGAGATAAACTTTTCCAGCTTTCATTGCCCTAATACGTCGTACATAGTCTATGTCAGTTCTGGCCGCACAAATAGCACATTGTTAAACATGCACAAAAAATTTCAGGAATTTCAGACCATTCCCATCTGTTTGATCTAGTATAAAAGAACACTTATGACCACAAGATGGTAGCACACCATGCAACGTAGGTAAACATTCTCCCATTGTGCGTAATGCATTTTTGAGCGGCCACCAAAATATTAGGTAAGTTACTTTATGGAGTATCAATCAACAATGTATCTCAGCTGGCTTTGTTGAACAATGCCACTAATTATTACCGGGAAACATGTAGCTATGGACATTCGACATATCAACTTGCAATGATATTTATTAGATGTACCAGACATTATAAAGGCATTTTTTTGAGCTTGACTTAACTCCATCTAAAAGAACAAATATCAGAACAAGCTTCTAGTTAAAGTATCAAACATCATAATATGCTTTTATGTATTTTCATTGCTCTTCAACAAGAATCTATTGTAGAGAAGACATATTTCCAAAATTTTTACAGAAAAGTATACATGTTCCGACCTCTATCAAAAATGTATTTGTTTCTCACAACTAAACTCATCCCGAAAATTGAGAAACTGCATTATCTAAAACCATTAGCCATGCTATTCACGCATCAATTTCTTCAATTAAAACCCTAGAGCTCAAGCAATAATCCCTTAAAAATTTAAAATGCATAATCGAAAAATATGAACGCTAGATAGATGCATAACAGCTTAAATTTTCATTAGATAAAAGACGTGAGCCATGAACAATTTTTTTGATTGCATATTGTCGCTTCCTTGTAACCCTTTAGCAAGCGTGACACCATTTTATTGTTCGGCTTGTGTGTTTAAGTGAACTTTTATCTAGATCACGTTGTGATTTTGCTTGATTCCAAATGCAACATCGTTACAAACAACGGACATATCACATAAACCACAGACATATCACTGGCGCACACATGCTTGAAGCGTAAGGCTGGGAATCATTAGGTAAGCATAACATGATGCAACTTATATGTCATTGGCGCATTTAATTTGGACATTATTGTACAATAACACCAATTTTATCATAAGAGCCACAACAAGGTAGAATGTTAAGGCCCCCAAACCATTAGACATATGTAATAGGCATAACATTTATGCATTTATGTTGTATAGATCAGATAAAATTAACAAAATGTGAAAATTTAGCTGAAGTTATAACCGAGGCACGTAAAGTACACCACCTGAAAAGCCCTTCAGTAATTTGCCAGGAACAAACAGACAAATGTGACAACTTAGCCTAAGTTCTGAAGAAGCTATCTACTTATTAACACTATTGTACTTATTTACACGAGGAAATGGTATATTTCATATTTCATATAACATATTATATACTCTACTTATTAACACTGAACATAAAATTACTAAACATAAAATAAAAATCAGAAACAAAAATTTAACTGTGAGCAGGGCAGTATGTAAAGCAATCATAACACAAATGCAGCAAGTAAACGAAGAAGCTCAACATAGTCAAAACAGAGACCATGATAAAACCGCAGTTCAAAAGAAAGGAAATTTCTCTGGTGTAGTTATTCAATTAGGCCTACCCAGCCCTTATATTTAGCACCAGAAAAGTAAACAACCTCACAAAAAATCCTTGGTTTGTTTTAACATGTCACATCACTGATCACACAAACGAGGTGAAATTCTTTTTGTTGCCTGAAAAACATTTAAGAGTTAGGCCACCGCAGTATTTGACCACAGGCGCACCTTATGATATATATATATATATATATATATATATATATATATATATATAATAGGGTCAGGATCCGGTGAGAACCACTAACATATTGAGAACCGTGAGAACTCTCACTAAATCTCCAGCAAATCTTGATTCGAAAGTTTTGTTGGATCATTTACCATTAGTTTAGTTTATTCAATCAAAATATTTGCAGTAACCGACCAAAATTTATTGATTATATTAAAAAAATATGTACTTAATGTACCTAAATTCAATTTGTACACTAAAATTACTCTAAATGCGTGAAAACGAGCACTAGGTGCAAGAAATTTGTTGCATGCATGAAAACAGTTACTAGGTGCATGAAATTTATGAGCTTTAGATGCATTAAAATAAGCACCAGGTGCATGAAAATTATTAGATGCATGAAACTGACTACTAGGTGCATGAAAATTAATAAATAGTAGTTCACCTCAATTTCCGTCAGTAACTTATATTTTTTCAACCAAGATGTATGTTATCTTGCCATAAAATTATACGCCGAACCCAAAAATGTCCTTATTTTTTAATAATAAATTTTGTAAGGCGGAGTTCTCACGGTTCTCATTATCTTAGTGGTTCTCACCGGATCCCAATTCTATATATATATATATTTATATATATATACGAACATGTAATGAGAAGAGGATGAGAGCCTATGATTGCATACCTTTTTGTTTCCATGATTGGTATATTGTCTGATAAACCGTTTTGCTAGTGAAAGATAACTTAGTAGTTGAACCCTACTGTGATACTACTGAAGCTGGAAGCTCACATAGTAAGGTAGTAGTTGAGATGGAAAAATTGCTGACAGGAGAGGAGTGCAACTTACAAAAGATGCATAGCTTAGGTAATCCCCCTAAGGTTACCAAGGTAACGCAACCTGAACTTGAACCCGTCTGATGAGTAGTAGTGACAGCTGGTCACTACGCCCCCATTATTGCAGCTAGTATTATCTATCCTTGTACTTTCTTTTATTGTATTCTCTTTTAGTTATCTCCCATTTCCCTTTGTTAGTTGTGTCCTTTAGGTTGCTGATGTTGGTTGTTGTGTGATTGCTGTGCTGTTAGCATCACACTGAGGACACTGTGACATTTAGGTTTGGGGGAGAGTTTTTAATTATGCTGTGTGTTTATTTCCGTTGTGTGAAAGAAAAAAAAATCATAAAAATTGAAAAATTTACAAAATCCAAAAACATGTTTTTATTTTATTAGGTCGAGTCTTGGTGAAGTTGAATAACAATGATGATAACTTGCATTGTTTTCTGCATTTGAATCCCAAATAAGTTGTCCATGTACATTGTTTTGACTTACTACTTTTGAAAACAAAGCTCATAGGACAAGTCTTGACCGTTTTTGGCATACCTTATGCTAATGAGATTTGGCCAATTTTAGTTGGTAAACCACTTAAAATTCTGAGGTCTATAGAGCTTCCTAGGCCAGAAACATCAATAAACTAGTATCATTGTCTTTAGGCTTGAGTGTGGTACTCCTAGTGGAATATGTAACATCAAAATTGCATAAGTGTGACATTCGTTTCTTGATACTATACACGTTGATTTGATAAGTACAGGAGGAAAGGCGGTTCTTTTTGTTCAAATAAGCCTCACATAACCAAAAAGAGTTGATTTTATACCCTTATTATTGAGTTCGTTATGTTTAGCCCATTTGAGCCTTTAGTAGCATGTTTTATAACCTATCTAATAGCTACATTCCTAGAATTTGTCTACCTTATCGGGACAGTCGCAGTTGCATGTTTTTCCTTATCTACTTGTCTATTATGGTTGGGTCGGAATTTCTGGAAAAAAAAAGAATATCAAATGGGTGTAGCAAGTATGTTGGCAATTGTGTCATTTATTCCCTTTGTTGAGAAATGTTATGAAGCAAAAGAAAAGAAAAAAAAAATAAAAAAAGAAAATAAAAAAAGAAAAGAAAAGAAGAAAAAGAAACAAATATGTTGCTTCATTAAATTGTTTAAGGGATACTGAAAGGGATTATACTAGAGTCTAAATCAATAACAATGAGGATTTTAGAGAGAGAAAGCTTAGTCTTCTCTCTTGTTTTTCTAGGGTTCTAATTGCAAATGACAAGGCAAACCAGATCAAAAAAATCCCAAAAAACTAGCAAAAGCAAAGCTAGATTACGTCTTTCATTTAATAATATTTCAGAATTACACTTAGATATGGCTTCAATACCTTCGTCTTCCAAAGACCCGCATTCTGGAATGGCCAAGAAGACTAGAGGAATCAATGATATTGTTGGTATTCCGGTGCTGAATTTAGAAGAGATTGTGGAAGGAATTCAAGAGTCTGAAGAAGATGGAGGAGGGGTATGGACGGAAGTAAGAGGTGAACGCAATACTACACCTTCTTCTATTTCTAATCCGCTTGAAATTGCTAAGAAAATGTTGCAACTTACAGTAGAGGATGTAGCACAAGAGATTAAATACTAGATATCTGCAGTAATCTGCTATGTTTTGGGGGCAAATCCTCTATGGGATTTGCTTAAGGGCTTTATTAATCGAATTTGGGGTGTCTACAAATATGATAAGATTTCTTTTCTCCCTAATGGTGTCTTATTAGTTAGATTTCCAACTATGGAGTGTAAGAATCTAGTTCTTCAACAAGGATTCCCAATGTTTGATAATAAGCCTATGGTTGTTAAAGCCTGGACTGAGAATAGTAGTTTGCAGAAAGAGAATGTGAAATTGGTACCTACATGGGTTCGTTTGTGTGGTTTACCGCTTAAATTTTGGGGCAAATCATGCCTGGAGAAGCTTGCTGGATTGATTGGCAAAGTTCAGAAATGTGATGTTAATACTGAGGAGAGGAATAGAATTGGGTATGCTCGACTTTTGGTAGAAGTTGAAGTAGGGCAAGAGTTCCCAGAGAGCATTGTGTTTAAAGATGAGAAAGGAGTTGAGATTAATATTCCATTTGAATATGAATGGAAGCCGACCATTTGTGAGGAGTGCAAGGGACTTGGGCATACTAAGGCAGTGTGTAAGAAGAAGTCAGGGATAAGGGTTCCTTCCAAGCCTATTCAGGTATGGAAGCCTATCTTGAAACCTGCTCCAACTATTCCTACTGTGGTTCTCTCATCCCCCTCTCCTGCTGTAAACAGAACTTCATCTGTTCAGAGAGTGAGTTTCCCTCCTGTGAGTATTCAGAGAATATCTAGGCAAGAATTTAATGAGGGAGCAAGTTTGACTCCAGGAAGATCCTATGTTGCTGTGCTTAATTCTAAGCCATCTAATCAAGTGGAAGGGAGACTAGAAGTACCACCTGATATTAGCCATGAATAATATAGGTTGTTGGAATGTGAGAGGAATAAATGGAGCTCATAAGCAGTTAGATGTCAAGCATTTTCTTTATCAAAATAATATTGGCTTGTATGGGCTTGTGGAGACTAAAATAAGAGCACAGGATTTTGATAGAGTGCTGAATAATTTAGGAGATCAGTGGAAGGGCATTAATAATAACAATTATCATCATGGGGGAAGAGTTTGGTTAATCTGGAGTGCTCAATTTTTTTTGGTCAATGTTGTTCATGTTTCTGCTCAGGATATTACTGCTGAGATAACTGATACCTTATCTGGTGAAAGTTTCTTATTTAATGTTGTCTATGGTTTCAATGATGATATAGCAAGGAAGGAGTTATGGGCTGATCTTAACCATATCCATGATAATCATCTGGGGCCTTGGGGTATTTGTGGAGATTTTAACAGTGTGCTGAATTTTAATGAGAGAATAGGCAGTGAGGTTCAGTGGGGAGATATTGCAGACTTTAGAGAGTGTGTGCAACATTGTGAGTTGGTTGATATTAAAGGTCAAGGAGCTTTCTATACTTGGAATAACAAGAAAGACCCTAGCTCTAGATCTTTCTCTAGAATTGGTAGATTCTTAGTAAATAATGCTTGGATGAATTTATATCCTGAACCTTATGTTAATTTCTTGCCAGAGGGCCTCTTTGATCATACTCCTATGGTATGTTATAGGAGATATGAGAGAATTTTGAAGAAAACTCATTTTAGATATTATAATATGTGGAGTTTGTCTCCTGATTTTAAGGGGATTGTTCAGAGAAGCTGGTGTCAGAGTATTCATGGAAATGATATGTTTAAATTGGTGTCCAAATTGAAGTATCTTAATCAATCTTTGAAAGCACTAAATAAGAAGGAGTTCTCTGATGTGGAAAAAACAACAGGCATTGCTAAAGCTTTATTTGAGGATATTCAGAAGATGGTTCATAATAATCCTCATGATCATGAGTTGTTGAAGGCAGAGAGTGAAGCTGCTGAAACTTATAGACTCCAATGTAAGGTTCAGTTTAGCTTTCTTTGTCAAAAGGCTAAGGTTGATTGGCTTAAAGATGGTGATGAAAATACTCATTTCTTTCATTCTCATATTAGGGCGAGACAAATCCATAATAGAGTTATCAGTATTAAAGATATGAATGACATTGCTCAGACTACTTCTCAGGATGTTGAAAATGCTTTTCTCAACTACTATAATAGCCTTCTGGGAACCTCTCTTCCTACTATGGATGTCCATGTTCCTACTGTTAGAGAAGGGGCTCTAATAACTGAAGAGCATGTTAGTATCTTGATGGCACCTGTGTCAGCTGATGAAATTAGAAGATGTATGTTTGATATAGCTCCTAACAAATCTCCTGGTCCAGATGGTTACACTAGTCAGTTTTTTAAGGAGTCTTAGGATGTGGTAGGAGGTGATGTTATTAATGCAGTTCAGAATTTCTTCCAGTTAGGCAAATTACTTAAACAGGTAAGCACTACAATTTTTACTTTGATTCCTAAGAAGGATAATCCTGCTAGTGTTTTAGATTTTAGACCTATAGCATGCTGTAATACGATTTATAAATGCTTGGCTAAGGTTCTTTGTAATAGACTGAGTCACATTCTTCCTGATATTGTCAGTCCTTGTCAAGGGGGGTTTGTAACGGGGGTTTGTGAAAGGGAGGAACATTGTTGAAAATGTGCTTATTTGTCAAGATTTGGTGAGACTTTATAATAGGAAGTGTGCTTCCCCAAGATGTCTTATCAAAATTGATCTTAAGAAAGCCTATGACTCTGTGGAGTGGTCTTTTCTGCTCCAGATGCTTCAGGCTCTTCAGTTCCCAAGGAGGTTCATTGAATTGATCATGGCTTGTGTAACTTCCCCTACCTATTCTCTTGCCTTAAATGGGAATGTCTTTGGGTTTTTTCAAGGTAAGAGGGGTTTAAGACAAGGGGATCCTTTGTCTCCTCTTCTTTTTACCCTTTGTATGGAGTATTTATCCAGAATTCTTCAGGTCATTTCTCACCAGGATGGGTTCAAATTTCATCCTTTATGTGGGCAGATTAAACTCAATCACTTGTTATTTGCTGATGATTTGTTGATGTTTTGTAAAGGCAATGAGCATTCTATCATGTGGATCCTGAGAAGTTTTGCTACATTCTCTGTCTCATCTGGTCTGTGTTTGAACAAAACAAAGTCTGAAATCTATTTTAATGGTGTGACTAATGTTTGCATTGATAATATTCTTCAAGTTTCTGGTTTTCAGAGGGGTTCTCTTCCTTTCAAGTATCTGGGAATTACTATTTCTTCAAAGAAGCTCTCAAAGAATGATGGGTTGAAGTTAACTGATAAAATTGTTGCTAGAATTAGAGGATGGGGTAACAGAAAGCATTCTTATTCTGGCCGTCTGGTTTTGGTGAATTCTGTCCTTACTTCACTCCATTCCTATTGGGCTCACATTTTTCTTATCCCTAATGGTATTATGAATAGAATCATTGCTATATGTAGAAACTATTTGTGGGGAGGAACTGCAGAGTATACTAAGGCCCCAAATGTTAGCTGGGATAACTGTTGTTACTCTAAGGCAGAAGGAGGACTTGGCATTAAAGAGGTGAAGCAGTGGAATAGAGCTCTTTTAGGCAAATACGTGTGGTGGATAGCTTCCAAAAAAGATCACTTATGGGTCAAATGGGTTAGTAATGTCTATTTAAAAGGCTTACACTAGAAGGATTATATTGATCCTCCTGACACTAGCTGGTCATGGAGGAAAATAAGCCATATTATGACCCAGTTTCATAGTGCTTATGTAGATGATTTGTGGTTGGGATCTGATAAACCTTATGTTGTTTATGATGGCTATATATGGTTGAGACCACGAAAGGATAGAGTAAGATGGAGCTATGTGTGTTGGAATCCTATAAAAATTCCTAAGACTAGTTTTATATTCTGGGCTGCAATTCAGAATAGGCTCCTTACTAAGGACAGATTGAACAGAATGGGGATGCTTGTGGACTTTGCTTGTGATATATGTGGCAATGGAATGGAGACTCTGCAACACTTACTGTATGACTGCATTTACAGTGTGCAGTGCTGCCAAATCCTGCAATGTAAACTTGGGGTTTCATTCAGACTAAGTCAGCTGGTGGAGTGGTTGGATGCTGGTAGAGGAAGGACTAAGCTTCAAAGAAAGTACATTGGAGCTTGTCATATTGCACTCATTTACAAGATTTGGATGGTTCGAAATGAAGTGAGATTTAAGCATTGTATTAGACGTCCTGAGGATATAGTACAACAAGTGATGGTGGAGATTAATATTAGATTAAGCAAGATGAATGTGAGCAAGCTTTCTCCTAAGGAAGTTTCTTGGCTTCATCATCTTAGATGAATCCTATTTGATGCATTATAGAGCCTTATGTAATACTTGTTAAACATTGTACCATTTGAGCTTTCAATATAACTTATCTTTCCCCAAAAAAAAAATATACTAGAGTCTAATGCATATTTAGAAAGCAATATCGATATCTCTCTTGTGTTGTCAAAGTTTAAGATGATTTCTCTAGTCGGGTATTGGTTTAGGGTTTAGGGTAACTCTTCGCATCAAAGGTGCCGCCAATCGAACTATACGCAAACATATTGTTGTACTTCCTTACATATTTTTGAAACTGACGCGCACCCTCGGTGTTAGAAGTATACAAATAGTTGAGCTCGGGTGGGTATGTGTTACTTTGCAGTACAATTGTGCTGTCACCGCAGGAAAAGTTCCGGGACTCATAGTAAATTCAGCGGGCACCACACTTGTCGCAACTTTCTGCAATGGGGAGCATTTGCTGCCCTTCAGGCAAAGGCATACCAATTGTTGCCGCTGGTACACCTGAACATGTAGACAACTTTAGTTTGTCAGCCTAGTCACAACACTATTACGTGTTTATTTCCTTTGTGATTACTTTCAGGTTTGGCAATTGTATATATGCGTGCTTGACTGGCGTTGTAACCTTGGCCTTCCTAGCTTTTTTTTTGAGCTGCTGTGGTAGAGTCAAACGGGTTGCTCCATGAATAGCTAAATTGATAAATGGTAAACACTTGAGAGGTATACCTTAATATTAGTTTCGTTGAGTATATAATGACAATTAACCCACACCACAAACATATTCCTCTTATCAATATACGATTTTTTTTTCCGTTTTAATGTGTCGAAATTTAGGTTTCTGCAGACGATTAACCTACGTCGCAACATTTGGACATATACTTACAAATGAATGCATCAATCTTAAACTAAACCACCTTCGTTTGTGTAAACCGGGAAATTTTCTGGAGCACACCGTAGAATTAATTGTATCATTTATTAGGGGTGGATTAACACACAAACTGCCACCTGAAACTGTCTGTGTTTGTCTTAAGTTTTGTATGAGTCAAATAGCATAGGTAAGCATGAATGAAATGCCTAGGTTGTAGCGTAAACTATGTCATGTCCACGCATGTGGGCGCTATGTCACCTATTTCCTCTTCAAACAGATATATCCGCTTTAGGAGAGTCTTACTGGGACTGAATGACCATTAGGCTTTTCATCCCGTTTCATGTATAGCGGGACTTTTAATCCCGTTTCATGTATAGCAGGAACTTGTCCAGCACTGTGTCTGCTAATATATGACTACTTGATTATGACCAAAAGCATACCAATTTGAGTAGCAATTTTTTTTCCTCCGCTCCTCACAACAAAACAGTCAGGATGACTTTTACGTAACTATCTTGGGCACAGAGCAGCCTTTGTCACAAAGACCTGGATATCAAAGACAACAATATGAACATTTCAGTTATATTAAACAATTACCTAGCCAGAGCACAAGAAGAGCACAAGGTTAACACTGAGGAGGCCAACTCTAGAAACCTACCAATGGTAACACGAATGGCTCAATCATGTGCATGTGGAAATAACTAACTGACTTTACATCTGAAACAATTAAATCTAAACCGATGGCAGGTATTAAAGTTTACAAACGGGCAAATGGGACAAATTTACCGATAATTATGAACATTGGAGTGGTAGCTTATATAAATGTATTTCTAGAGCAAGATCCCATCACAAAGAGCCTAATCTATTTGAAAGTTTGGTTCGTAATTGTTGGGAATTATTAGTGTTAAATAGTTCTACTTTTGGAGTTTCTGTATGCTCATAAACCTGTTTGGTTGTTTGTCGTTAAACACAACAGGGAAGAGTTCAAAAGCACTCGTACAATATATTTGGGTGGGTCATTCATAGTGCCTACACAATTCCTTCTATCAAACCACATGCCCAACAAAAAACTGGCTGCCCAAAAACTAAAAGGTGGAATTCTATTAATTAGATGTGCACCACTGCAATAGGTTCCTTTTACATAGACACTATGCTTGTCAAATACGGAGGCACAACCATATCTTGGTCCAAAAACAGTTAGGACTAATCACTACCAGGCTATGAAAGACCAAGAAGACATATGAACATATTACTTACAAGTTTGTTCCACGTTAAACCGGGCGCGCAAGGTACAAAATAATAATACTAGTACGCAGACGTTAGTGGAGTTTCGTCAGCTGCTAGTTGGCTTTCCTCCTGTTAAACAGTGTTTCTAGTGGTTCCGGGATTTTGAAGAAAAGAGGTAGATTGCTGCTAGCATTAGAGCCACCTCCCCTGGATAAACTACGGCGGCGTTTCCTAGTTGGGAGTGGTGGCCCATTCATTGTTGGGATTTGGTGACTAATGCCACAAGGTGTCGTGCACTCTTGCTGCAGCAAGTACGATGGCTGATTTTCGTCCGTAATCCGTAAGACTCGTTGCTTTATTGCAACGTAACCTTCCCTTTGCAGTGAACATGCGACATGGGCATATCTAGCATCCATGGAACTGGAATTAGCATCCATTATTTCTATGTCATATGCATCTACGAGGAACTCGATTTCCTTTGCAGCCATGTTGCTTTGGGCTGTAAGCAAGTCGGGGCAGCAGTCACCAAAGATGCATTTATTGAGGTTGGTACTTTTAAGGTGGCCAATGTTATCTAAGACGTAAAGTGCACATGATCATGTTCAACTGTCTCAAAAGGAGTAAAGGTGGCCTCACTTTTTTGGAGGACGAGCGTTCAAAGAAGCATGTAATCTAGATTTACTGTCCTAGAAGTACTGCATATTCATGTGCAGTTTTCGTATAGATGGGTCTTTCCCTAACCGTTTTCTATATGGTCTAAACCACTACACTTAAGCTTGTATAAGGCAGCACCTCTCTTGAAAGCCTCAACCTTTGAGTGTGTAACATCTCTCACGGTTACATTTAGGGGGAACATTAGATCAATTACCGCATGATGTGCAACCTTCTCACACGAGTCCTCAATAGTAGGGGACTCACCCCCTATGTAGTAGTGGGTTTTGGATTCTAACTTTTGGCCGACTGATAAGAGTAGAGTGTTGATGGCTACGTCCAACAACGTGTAAATTAGAAGTAAGAAATCTTGACATTCAATGATCCGCAGTAAAAGGGGCCGGAAAGGTATGGTAACTTGTTTATGGGGCATCGCCATGTCTACCTGAAATGGCATCCCGCCACTGTATTAGATTTTTAACACATTACTGAGGTATTCAAGTGTAGATTTAAAACTTGCTTGGTAGTTATCAATCTTCGTTGACTCTAGGCAGCAGACACAACGTTAGTCTCCAGTCACAACTACAGACACTATTTCAAGGTGTTGTGCACATTTGTATGTCGAGGTGCCCTGAAGCCCTACTAAATCTTTCCTAACAGTTAGCATATTATTCCAAACCCGGTCACCCAACACTCAATTTAAAACAGTATTACAATCTGCAAGCGGTTGCACAGTACATTCGTTGTATGTTTTTAAAGTTACTCTTAAGCATCTTAACTGGAAAATGGCACACGGCTAAACGACAACATCTAGGAACAAACAAGAACCATATGTCACCGACGCATTTAATTTTGACATTAGCGTACATTAACAAAAATTTCATCAATGGACCCACAACCAGGTAGAATGCTAATGCAACCAAACCATTAGATATATGTAAAGTACACCACAGAAAAAGGCCTTCACTAACACGTAATAGGCCAGATAATTTTAATATTCCATTTGCCTAAGTTCTAAAGAGCCTATCTACTTATTAACACCATTCTACTTATTAACACCAGATTATTTTATATTTAATATTTAATATTTAATATTCTAGTTATTAACACCGAAGCTAAATTTACCAAACATAAAATAGAGATCAGAAATAGAAATAAGCGTGTGCAGGGCAGGATGTAAAGCAAACATAACACAAATGCAACATCGTTACAAACAAAAGACGTATCACATAAACAACAAACATATCACAGGTACACACATGCTTGAAGCGTAACGCTGTGAATCACATTAGCTAGGCATAATATGATGCAACTTTACTTGGACATTGCTTTCGCGGTGAGTTTCATTTCTAACAACACCACTTAAAATCTAGGACACAACATGAGCACATAGTTTTGCCAAGACAAATAGTATGACGTTTTAAATAGTTGTCATAGTTTGTTTACGTTTTAAGCAGCTGGCAGATTAGACGCAAGTATATTTACCTTGACCTTTTTTTTGGGATGAGTATATCCCTAAACAACCCAATAACTTTGAGTGGGTAGATTTCTAACTAAAAGTTACTTGCTTCCCTTACTCTTATATGTGCATGTGCATGTGCATGTGCCTGTGCCTGTGCCTGTGCCTGTGAGTGTGTGTCTGTGTGTGTGTGTGTATATATAGAGATAGAGAGAGAGAAATGATTAATTGAGTCCACCCCATTCCCTAGAGTACTTGAGTCCTCTTGTAGGCCATTGGATCTTGGAGATGAATCGCTGAGATTGGTGCTCCCAAAAACTGATTAAGGTGTTAATTCTCCACTCTCTCTCATCCTCACTAATTAAACACTAATCCCCACCCTAATTCAATATATAAGATTTTCCACTCAAATAATTCTCTCTCATCCCTCATAATTTCATTCTTCCCTATCTCTCTCTCTAAAACCCAAATAAATAAATAACCCAACTAAATTAAAACCAAATAAATCACTCACAACCATCTGACCACCATTACCACCTCCCACCACCACCCGACACCAACACCACTGCCATCCACGACCCACCTCCTCTACCCATCTCCCTCCTCTTCAACCGCCACCTTTGTGACACCCTCAAATTTGCGGAAAGAAAAAAAAATTATTTAAATACATAAAAGATAATAAAACATAACGAAGGTGTCATAAAATAAAAAGGGTCATTACAAAACGAAATAATATTATACAAAAAATTAATTATACAAGACGGGAGACATATCTCCCGTATAAACACGGAAATAAAAGAGTGTATAATAATATACAAACTATGAACAGAATATAGGTCCAAGGTAAATACTTCGCTCGCTAGCTCGTCCATGTACCCCAAATATGCAACACCACCTGTTCGACCGCATTAAATATAAACACGGAAGCCACAGTCAGTGGGGAGTAACTCCGAGTTCTCCCAGCCACGTAATGTCGAGTTTAATTAAACATGAATAACATAAAAGCAATGTATATAGGAAATACAAAACTTTAACATATAAGATATGCTTTTCATGTTATGAAACAAATAACTAACATATAACCTAGCATATGAAAGATATCATGTGAAACCGATAATAAACTATAACCCGAGGTAGGGAAGCTGGTATGCTGGCTCAGCGGTTACCATGTAACATGGCCCTGATACACTCAAACCCTAATCAACACGTAATCATGTGAATCAGTTAACAATCGGAATCCAAACTCTCTCAAATCTTAGCCGGCTTGCCATCTCACCTTCTAAAATCATAGCAATAACAAACATGAAAGACCAATACTTCTATAAACAGGGCATAAGTTCCTAGCACGGGCCCATGTCGATTGTCACTGCGAGGCTATACCACAAGGTAGGAAAACATCCTAGCCCTAGACTGATCAGACCTAGCGACAACAGCTATTCCGTTCCCCGTCCCATGACATAACCGTCTATGCGAAACTCTACTAGGCGACCCCCTAAGCAGAGATGGCTAGTACTTAAGCTGGCTCCCTTCCCAAAGCGGAACTCTTAGGATGCCATGCCCCGACTTGGAGATAAGCCCCCCAGGCCGTGACACAAAAGCTATCAAGCAGTGAACTCCATATGCTCGTTAAAGATAGTACGGCCTATCAATGTCATGGTCCAAGAGACTCATTTAGAATTAGAATGGTCAAGACGCCATATACTCATAATTCTCTATGGGTACTTAGTCAACACGACACCAACCATATAATTAAACAGTCACGGGAAAAACATCCTATCATGTGACTAATTGCAGATAAATAATAATCAAATATCATATCGCATCATATCTACTAAGGCTATTCATTCATTCATTAAAATAAACCCTTACCTGAAGACAAATCCCCGACCCGAGTCCCGCGACGGGTCATCAGTCAAAACGGGGCTGACTAGATCGTAGTTTGACCAAACCCGTTTGGTCAAACCGGCTAGAAACAGAGTCTTAGTCATCTCGGCTTGAACAAGAGTCATCATATTCATTTCAGGTTATTTATTCCAACTTCTAACATGTGAATAATTAAAATCATACAAAAACCCGCTTGACTTAAAGGATATCAAAATAAACTATATTCTCGTATTATAATTTCTAACATGTGAGAAATAATAATTTTATGAAAAACCTTTTAATTAAATATTTTACTTATTAACATTTCCCACTTGCTAAATATTACAAAACACGATAAAATGGCAATAACTCAAAAACCGTCACAAGACCGAAGAAGGGACCCACGGGCTGATTTGGGCCGAGACCAAACATGGGCCTGGACTGGGCCCACGGCTGATTTGGGCTGTTTTGGTTTAAAATTTCTAAAACCGTTTCTTAATATTTTTCCGCATGCTTAACATATTTAAAACCCATCAAAACAACAATATAACAATCAAGTATCGACACAACTCCCAAGGACCATACCCGGACCAAATCCAGACCGGGCTGGACCGGCCTGAACCGGTCTGACCAGGCCTGAACCGGCCGGTTTAGGCTGGTTTCCAGCCACCCAATTCGGCCACCACTAAAACAACAACCCCAATTTATTTCAACATGATTTTTAATTAAAAACATCCATTTTAACAACCAATCCAACCATCATTCATACAAAAATCATGGTTATAAATAAATCATACTAACATGTCAAGAACACTAAACATATTAAAAATTCCATACAACATGAAAATCATAACTACTTATCATGTTACTACCAAAACCCATAAATAACAATAACATGAACAAAAACATAAGGTGGACCAAAAACAAAAGAAACAAAAGCTATGTGACATTAATTCGTCGAGTAAATCGGAATTGTTACCTTAGCTAGCAAAATCAATTAGCACCAAAAAAATAAGAAGTATAAACCCGTCTACTAATCTTCACCCAAAATATACGAGTCTCCAAACTCGTCTTCAAAATCTTCCCCTATAAGAAATGACAAGAAAAACATTATTAGAATTAAAAACTTGATTTTCCATAATTAAATTGTTGAAAACGATTTTGCCGGAATTGAAAATAAACCGTACTTGAAGATGGAGAGCGAAGAGGAGATTCTAGAAATATAAGTTAGGACGGATTTGAATAAGAAATGAAGGTTTTATGACGATTTTGCTCAAGAACGACGAAGAACGATGAAGAACGACGAAGAACGACGAAGAACGATTAAAGAAAGTGTTAATTTGATCTTAAGTTGATTTATTGTAAAATGAAAGAGTTGTTAGTGAGGAATGGTGGGAGAGGAGCCGTGTAATTATAGAGGAATTAGTGAGTCGGGTTTTGAAATTGTTGTTACGGAATTGACTCGGGTTTAATAATTATATTACGGTAATTGATTAGATATAAATATATATTAAGTTAATTAAATTAAATATCAAGATATTATGTTATTGTAATCAAAAGAAAGACAAATATCTAGTCTAAGAGAGGAAAAAGAGACGTGTGATTTGGAAAGGAATCTGGTCTGTTTTTACGCGATTTGCGGAGTTTCAGTTGACAGACCGATAAAGTTACAAATATCTTAGATATTTTTATTAGTTTAATCATATTAATTAAAAGATCTAATATGAGTGGAAAAAAAAGTGACATGGGGCGTATGACTCATGTCAAAGTCGGGTTTCGGGACTTAAGTTGACCCGGGAATAGTTAAATGACGTTTGGGGTTAAAACCGTAAAAGTTATTCTTTAATTCCGAATAAATTCAAAATAATTATATTAAATTATGATAAATCTTAATAAATCTTAATAAAAATAAATTAAAAATATTATTTTTTTAAATAAAATTTCGGTCTTCAAACTTACAAGGCGAGTCGGGAAAGTCAACGAAAGTCAAAGTCGACTTAAAAGTCAAGAAAAGTCAAAGATGACTTAAAAGTCAAGAAAAGTTTATGACGACTTAAAAGTCAAGAAAAGTCAATGACGACTTTAAAAAGTCAAGAAAAGTCAAAGACGACTTAAAAGTCAAGAAAAGTCAAAGATGAATAAAAACGGTCTTTTCATGAAATCTCTCAAAAATTCCAAATACGAACACGGAATTTCAAAATAAGACTCGGAACAAAAATTCCTATTTTAAAAACTTAAGTTCTACTGAAAAGTGTTAGTAAATATTTTTACTAGAAAAATTGGGCACTTTTCGGGTTGTTACAATCACCCCTCCTTTTAAAAAGTTTCGTCCTCGAAACTTAGAAGAAGGAACGTAACATATATGTAGGTCTATTTCAAAAATGTTAAAATATACTTGTAATAAAATATAGAGGGGTCTTATTCAATGGACGGAAGGTTTCGTACGACGCGTTATTAAGAACATCGACGTCCCAAGTCAAAGACTTTAAAAGATACATTTTCGCATCAAGAAATGAGAAAACTAGTTATCGAACGTCTCCAATAACGAGTCTCAACACTCCTTGACGGTAAAATACTTGAAATCATCAAAACTTTCCAAAAGCTTTTAGTTCAAAAATTCTATAGTAAAAGTAATAACACTACTATCTATACCTAAAATTTCTAACTAAAGCTTCTAATAACCTATCTATACGAGATGATATTTGATAGAAGGAACGAAATATTCGAAAGAATAAATCGAATAGAAAGAGAGAAAAGAGAGGAATGAATCACAAAACTATCCTCCATAAATGACAATTCAAAATGTCGATCGCGACTCGACAACACTAACTGCACCAGAATCTAGTCCTCAAGAGAGTGCAATTTATCCTCAACATTTTCAATCATCAGATTCCTACCAAAATATTTCATAAGCATGACACATCGAGTAACAACTCCCAATTATTCAAATGCAATTCAAAACTTCTAAGGTCCATCGGTACGGTAAACTCCATAGCTAACAACTCATGAAAGATTCATTACGGACTCTAATCTTCTTAGCTCCATCAAAACTCTTATGGGAAACCACCACCAAAATATTTATAATTAGGGAAACAAGACCGTTAACAACCACAAGGTAGAAGAGGCTTACTATGAAATCATTTGATCCAATTTATTCTAAAAATTCATTATCCTAAGTTATTAACAATGAACTTTCTCACCTTCAAAAGTTAAAACACAACTCCTCAAAAGAGATTAGTCACCCAAATCTCATTTTACTTAACTTTTGCCAATCATAGGACAATGCAACCGTAAATCAATTTATTTATCTCTTCCAAACTCTCAATACATCAGTTTTCGCTTATGACGATATTCCTCAAGTTGTGTCATCCAAATCTTAATTCCTCAAAGTATTTATTCTCGTTAGGGTCAAACATTTAACGACAACAAATTTTTTTCAAGTAACATTTAAAGAACCACTAAAACTCTTAACCACAACAACCAACCACCATTATGCTTAATTCGATCCTCAAAAAGAAATGATATTGCAACTTCAAGTTTTCATAGTCTAAAACCACTAGGAGCATTTCCTCATAAGTTTATCCTCAAATCCTTGTAATCATCTAAACACGGAACTAGCTTAATAGGATGGTTAGGCATCATATTCGAAACTTCTTCTTTACTCCAAAATAGACAGATCATAAGCATGGTCTTCAAACCAATACTAACTCGTTTTTACGCGATTTGCGGAGTTTAAGTTGACAGACCGAGAAAGTTACAAATATCTTAGATATTTTTATTAGTTTAATCATATTAATTAAAAGATCTAATATGAGTGGAAAAAAAGTGACATGGGGCGTATAACTCATGTCAAAGTCGGGTTTCGGGACTTAAGTTGACCCGGGAATAGTTAAATGACGTTTGGTTAAAACCGTAAAGTTATTCTTTAAATTCCGAATAAATTCAAAATAATTATATTAAATTATGATAAATCTTAATAAATCTAAATAAAAATAAATAAAAAATATTATTTTTTTAAATAAAATTTCGGTCTTCAAAATTACAAGGCGAGTCGGGAAAAGTCAACGAAAGTCAAAGTCGACGTAAAAGTCGAGAAAAGTCAAAGATGACTTAAAAGTCAAGAAAAGTTTATGACGACTTAAAAGTCAAGAAAAGTCAATGACGACTTTAAAAAGTCAAGAAAAAGTCAAAGACGACTTAAAAGTCAAGAAAAGTCCAAGATGACTAAAAACGGTCTTTTCATGAAATCTCTCAGAAATTCCAAATACGAACGCGGAATTTCAAAATACGACTCGAAACAATAAATTCTATTTTAAAAACTTAAGTCTACTGAAAAGTGTTAGTAAATATTTTTACTAGAAAAAATTGGGTACTTTTCGGGTTGTTACAATAACATTTTGAGAGACTACGTCTCTTGTAGTATATTATACTTTGGTTTGTAATTATTGACATTCCTCGTACTTTTCTATTTGCATGTAAAAAGTTATAAAAACACCGTATTTTCCGCTATATAACTCACATGCTTGTTATGTTTTATTTCTGCATTCGCGAGGGTTGTCGCAGTTGGTATCACAGCTTAAACGCTTCCGACGCACACACGTGAACCCTAAACTTAAACTACTTGACCTTGAAATAATAAATGAGAGATGGGTAGGGATTAAGGACTTTACATGGTAGTCTCTTTGTTTATGCTAATTGTTAGGATTAACTTGTTTTATTTTTGTTTCTTATGAAGATGGTTAGACCTCGAGTAGGGGAGATTGTTATTCTTGAGGCTCTTACTCAAGTGCTGAGAAACCAACAAGATGCGGCTAATGCTCACGCCGAGCAAATCCCTCCTCATAGAGAAGACAATCACCAATGAGGTTACGCTTGGGTGGCTAGCCAGATAGCCAGGAGTAAGATTATACCTTATGGTGGAGAGCCGGACCCTACCGAGCTCTCGGAATGGTTTCGAGAGATGGAGAAGCAATTTGACTTATACCAAGTCCGTGAAGAGGACAAGGTAAGGATTGCTAAACACTTCCTAGTGAGGGAAGCCGATAATTGGTGGGCGATTACTAATCCCACCGCTGCTCTTGAAGCCGACTACAATTGGGAATGCTTCAAGGTTCTTGTAGAAGGCCGATTTTATCCTAAGCAGCTCAAGCAACAAAGGCTCAAGAAATATATTGACTTCAAGCAGGGTGACTTGTCGGCACAAGACTTCACCATCCAATTTAAAAAGCTTGCTCATTTTGCTCCAAGGCTCATCAAGGATGATGAGGACCGACCATTCTACTACCGCAACAAGCTTAGTGCTTTACTCCAAAGCAAAGTGAGGAGAAATTCTACATCCTTTGGAGAATTGTATGATGATGCACTATGGGCCGAGAACTCTATGAAAGCTTTCAAAGATGAAGAAATGATGAAGAGTTCCCCTCCTTCCTTCACTCCTAGGCCAAATTTTTATGGGAAAAGGTCGTTTACTCCTTCGTCTTCCAATTCTTATGACAATAAGAGGAGATTCAATCCTCCCCCAAATGCAAATGCAAGAGCTCCCGCTCCTTTCATTCCCCGAGCTACTTCTAACGTGGCTCATAGGCCATATGCTCCCCCTCAAACTCAAGGTCGCTTATGTTATCGTTGTAGACAATCACACCACCCCGGTGTAGCTTGTTTCAACCGACCTTATGTTTGCTTCTTTTGCCAAAAGAGTGGTCACCGTTATGATGATTGCCCCGACCGGAAGGGTTCTATCTTCGTTCTAAGCCGAGCCGAAGCCGATCGACATTTTGAATTGTTGAGGATAAATTGCACTCTCTTGAGGACTAGATTATGGTGCAGTTAGTGTTGTCGAGTCACGATCGACATTTTGAATTGTCATTTATGGAGGATAGTTTTGTGATTCATTCCTCTCTTTTCTCTCTTTCTATTCGATTTATTCTTTCGAATATTTCGTTCCTTCTATCAAATATCATCTCGTATAGATAGGTTATTAGAAGCTTTAGTTAGAAATTTTAGGTATAGATAGTAGTGTTATTACCTTTACTGTAGAATTTTTGAACTAATCGCTTTTCGAAATTTTTGATGATTTCAAGGGTTACAGAAGTCGAGTTACAGAAGTATGTTCTCAATCTTAGAGCAACCGTGTCTTATTCTATTTGATACCGGTGCTTTTATGTCCTTTGTGTCTTCAACTTATGTTGATAAATTAACAATCGAGCCTAATTCTAGTGAGGATACTCCCATATCCTTACCATCCGGAGAAATTATATCTTGTTCTACTCTTTATCCTAATGTTCCAATCTCTATTGCGGGTACTATCTTTCCCGCTAATCTCCTTAAGTTTCCTCTAGGAGAGTTCGATATAATTCTAGGTATTGATTGGCTAGCGTTGTACCATGCTAGATTCGAGTGTAGAGATCAAAAGATTTATTTAAAGAGTCCTTTAGGAGTTAGAATAACCTATAAGGGATCTCATTCCCGAATGGGTGTGAAATTGATTTCCGCCATGAAGTTGGTGAGTATGGTAAGAAAGGGTCACCAAGCATACTTGTGTATTGTGACTTCTACAACTACCTCATTACCAAATATTGAAGATTTACCTATAATACGTGAATTTGTTGCTGTATTCCCCGAAGACTTGCCCGGGATCCCTCCCGAGCGTGATGATGGGTTTTCCATTGATCTTGTTCCCGGATCCGGACCCATAGCTAAAGCTCCTTACCGTATGGCTCCAACCGAATTGAAAGAGTTAAGGAAGCAGCTTGATGATATGATTGAAAAAGGTTTCATTCGACCGAGTGCCTTACCTTGGGGTGCTCCCGTTCTCTTTGTGAAGAAGAAAGATGGTTTCATGAGGCTTTGTATTGATTACCGTGAGTTGAACCGGATTACAATCAAGAATAGGTATCCTTTGCCAAGAATTGAAGATTTGTTTGATCAACTAAAGGGTGCTTCTACTTTTTCCAAGATTGATTTGAGATCCGGATATCACAAAATTCCCGTTCGTGATGCCGATATACCAAAGACCGCTTTTAGTACAAGATATGGTCACTTTGAGTTCAAGGTGATGCCATTTGGATTGACTAATGCTCCCTCTATTTTCATGGAACAAATTAACCGCACATTTAGTGAGTATCTTGACAAGTGTGAGGTGGTTTTCATTGACGACATCCTTATTTTCTCCAAGACCGAAGAAGAGCATGCTATTCATCTAAGGACTATTTTGGGTGTTCTTCGTCGACAGAAGTGGTTTGCCAAATTCTCCAAGAGTGAATTTTGGTTGCCTAAGGTGTCCTTTCTTGGGCATGTAATTTCTAAAGAAGGTGTGATGGTAGACCCTTCTAAAATTGAGGCCGTTGTTGATTGGAAGAGTCCGACCGATGTTACAGAAGTTCGAAGTTTTCTTGGTTTAGCTGGTTATTACCGTAGATTTGTCAAAGATTTCTCAAAGCTTGCTAGACCGATGACCCAATTGTTGAAGAAAGAAACCAAGTTCGTTTGGAATGAAGCTTGTGAAGCCGCTTTTCAAGAGTTAAAGAAAAGGTTGACTACCGCCCCGGTGTTAACTTTACCTGAAAATGGTGTAGACTTTGATGTCTATTGTGATGCTTTTAAGATGGGATTGGGTTGTGTACTTATGCAAAGTAGGAAAGTGGTTGCTTATGCCTCTAGACAGTTGAGAGTTCATGAAGTGAACTACCCTACTCACGATTTGGAATTAGCCGCCGTGGTTCATGCCTTGAAAGTGTGGAGACACTATCTTATTGGTGTTCATTGTCGCATTTTTACCGATCACAAGAGTTTGAAGTACATATTTACTCAAAAGGAGTTGAATATGAGATAAAGAAGATGGTTGGAATTGGTGAATGACTATGATTTTGAGTTGTTATACCATAAAGGGAAGGCTAATGTTGTTGTCGATGCCCTTAGTAGGAAATATTCTCATTCATTGAATGCTATGTGGGTATTACCCGATGATTTTTGTGCCGAGTTTCGAAAGTTGAAGTTGGAATTCGTGGAACGTGGATTTGATTATGTTGGTGCTATGGTTGCCGAACCTGTTTTTCTCCGCGAGATCCGCGAAAGCCAAGTTGATGATCCTACCTACAAGTCTATTCAAGCCAAGCTTCTAGAAGGAAAAGCTAAAGACTTCAAGATTGATGATAAAGGTGTCCTTCGACTCCATGACCGTTTGTTTGTACCTAATTCTCTTGACTTGAGAAAGCGAGTTCTTGATGAAGCTCACCTTTCTCCTTATTCTATTCACCCCGGAGGTGATAAGATGTATAAAGACTTGAAGCTACAATTTTGGTGGCCGAATTTGAAGGGCGATGTTGTGTCCTATGTTGGAAGATGTCTTACTTGCCAACAAGTGAAAATCGAACACAAGAGGCCCGGTGGATTGCTACAACCGTTGGATATTCCACTATGGAAGTGGGAATCTATTTCTATGGATTTTTTCATGGCTTTGCCAAGGACAGTTGGAAGTAAAGATGTCGTTTGGGTTATTGTTGATCGTTTGACCAAGTGTGCCAGATTCATTCCGATCAAAGAGACTTGGAGTTTAGATCGACTAGCGAAAGCCTATGTTGATGAGATTGTTAGATATCATGGCGTTCTCAAGGAGATCATATCCGACCGAGATCCGAGGTTTTGTACGAGATTTTGGAAGGCCTTATAAGAAGCCATGGGTAGTAAATTGTAGATGAGTACCGCATTCCATGCCGCTACCGATGGTCAGACCGAGAGGACTATCCAGACTTTAGAAGACTTGCTTAGGGCTTGTGCACTTGACTTCCAATATAGTTAGGAAAATAGTCTATCGTTGGTGGAGTTTTCTTACCAAAATAGTTATCATGCCTCGATCAAGATGGCTCCTTACGAAGCTCTCTAAGAAAGGAAATGCCGAAGTCCTATTTGTTGGGATCAATTGAGTGATGTTCGTGACTTAGGTCTCGATGTTCTTGTTGAAACCATTGATCATGTGAAGGTCATTCGTGATAGAATGAAAGCCGCTCAAGACCGACAAAAATCTTATGCCGATGTCCGAAGAAGGCCGTTAGAATTTGAAGTTGGAGATAAAGTGTTCTTGAAAGTATCTCCGATGAAAGGTGTTAAAAGGTTTGGTGTAAAGGGTAAATTGAGCCCGAAATACATTGGACCCTTTGATATTGTGAAAATAATTGGTGTCGTAGCTTGCAAGTTGGACTTGCCCCCGAATTTGAAGAAAGTTCATGATGTCTTCCATGTTTCTCAATTAAGGAAGTACATTAGTGATCCAAGCCATGTCTTTCAAGCTGAAATGCCCGAGCTAGAGCCGAATTTATCCTTTGAAGTGAAGCCAATCCGCATTCTAGATCGCAAGGATAAGAAGTTGATAAGTAAAGTGGTGCCTTGAGTGAAAGTTTTGTGGAGATGTGCTAATGTTGAAGAAGAGACGTGGGAAACGAAAGCTTCTATGCGTATTAAACATCCAAGCCTATTCGATTAAGGTATCTTTCTTCCGCTCAAGTTTCGAGGACGAAACTTTTTAAAAGGTGGGGTGATTGTAACACCCGCAAATGTACCCTATTTTTATATTAAAAATATTATACGGATACTTTTCAGCGAAATTTAGTTTTAGTCTAGAATTAAATTTCCCGTGTCTAATTTAGAAATCGGAGTTCATTTTAGGACTTTACACGAATTTCCGAGTGAGTTACGTCTTAAGGCGCTTATGGGATTTTTCCCATGTTTTTCCAATTAATCCCTTATACTCCCCTTAAACCCTAAACTCCCTCATTCAACCTACTCCTTCTTCCTCACCAAGTAACCACCAAAAACCTAAGCTCCATATTTGATCAAGTTTAATATCGACTCTACTCCTTCACTACTTGCTCAAATTCGCTAATTTCCGTCTTAATCTTTCCTTCTCATCGTCCTCTATCTTAATTCGTAATAAAATTACCATCTTTCTCACTTTTCAATTTATCCGTCTTTCTCAAAGGTGAATTATATTCATCTTTTGTTGTCTAATTGTAGGTGGTGACCTTCAAGACCTCGACAAAGACTACTACTTAGTAGAGGAGGACCTCGACGAGGATTGAAGATGCAAAAAGGTAACAGTGAAGGGTTACTCGATATCATTAGGTGTTTTAATGTGTTTTTGATGTTAGTAATCGTATTTAGAATAAGATGATTAGTCCTAGGATTTGTGTTGTTGATAATGGTTGTTGTTAGTTGGTAATTGTTAATGAGTATTGGTGATTGATGATGATAATTGATGTTGGTTGATGTTCATTGGTGTTAAGCAATGGATTTCGTGCATCTTCTGTCCCAGCCGGCCGACTGGCCGCCGGTCAGCTGACCGGCTGGGAGTTGGCTGTTGTTTTATTATTGTTACGTAATAATTTGGTATGAAGTATGTCTCAGGCGGCCGACCGGCATCCGGTCAGCCGACCGGCTGAGATACATCATATATTCCCTTCTTTTTCTCAAGTGACTTATGGTCCCAGCCGGGTAGCCGGCAGACAAGATGTATATTCATTGGTTTTCATATGTTACATTGGTGCCAGCCGGGTAGCCGGCAGCCGGTCCACCTGTCCGGCTGGCACACACTGGTTTTCTCTTTACTTTTCTTTCTTATGTTTTCATTTATAATAATTCGCATGGTTTGTTTATCGTATAAATTTACGTAATGACTTTAAATATTCATGTTTAGAGTATATGATATTCCATTCGCTTGTATCGCATGTTTTGTGACGATTTTTGATATATCCCACTTTGAGTCGGTTTTACATATGTTATGGTTTGAGCACTAATTATTGTGCTACGAACTCTCATTCCCCCGGCTACCTCCTCGCTCGTAAGGCTGGAATGTCGGAACGAGGAGTGTATCCGTACTGCTTAATTGCATGTGTTAGTGGGCATATGACGACGTTGTTGGGAGGCGAACGCTTTGCGTTGATCGACCCGGCCGTCACATGTTGTATACTTGCGAGGTGGTGTCATTGCATCTAGTGTACCGCTTGTTATGATGCTTGTGCTCTTTTCCGCCTCTTTCGTGAAGGTTGACCGAATTTGGGGTACTCGGCTTCTATGTATGACCGAGTCTTGGATGCGAAATGTTTATCGCATGTCGAATTGGAAAATGTGATTCCGAGAGTCTGGCCAGGTTTAGACTAGGACCGTATTATTATCGTCGTTCTACCAGGAGACAATTAGTCTACATATACGAAATTTTAATCGTGTCTGCGTTCAGGGAAATGTTTATCCCGTGGATGCGATTTTAATCATATTTTCCATGTACACGATGCTAGTGCGTGTCATTTACCATGAGAGATGTTGTCAAGGTATTTGTACGTTTGGATGGATGATTATATGATTGATCATTTGTGATTATTGGATGATTTGGCATGGTTTGTTTGTCGAGTCTCAATCTTATCAAGCTTATGCCGCTAACGGTGAGATGCAAGTCCTAGTGAGCGTATGGTTGCCTAAGAGTGTCTTCCCCGAGTCTATCTATAATATGATGGTTACGATTTTGTACTTCATGCATGTAACAACCCGAAAAGTACCCTATTTTTCTTGTAAAAATATTTTACGGATACTTTTCAGCCTGTTTAAGTTTTAAAGTGGAATTACTTGTTTCCAGTCGAATTTTGAAATTCCGAGTTCGTATTTGGAATTTCTGCGAGATTCCAAGGGAATCCCGTTTTTAAGTCAACTTTGACTTTCGTTGACTTTTTCCGACTCGCCTTGTAAGTTTGAAGACCGAAATTTTATTTAAAAAAATAATATTTTTAATTTATTTTTATTAAGATTTATTTAGATTTATGAAAATTTAATATAATTATTTTGAATTTATTCGGAATTTAAAGAATAACTTTTACGGTTTAATCCCGAACATCATTTAACTATTCCCGAGTCATCGTAAATCCCGAAACAAACCCGAAACCCGACTTTGGCATGAGTCACACGCCCATGTCATCTTTTTCCACTCACAATTAGATCTTTTGATTGTTTCGATTAAACTAATACAAATATCTAAGATATTTGTTACTTTATCGATCCGTCAACGGAAATTACGCAAATCGTTTACAAAACAGACCCGACTATCACCATTTCACACGGCACTCTCACCCTCTCTTAGGCCTTGATATTTTCATTTCTTTTGATTACAATAACATAATATCTTGATAATTGATTTAATTAACTTAATATTTAATCAATTACCGTAATATATTTATTTAAACCGAGTCAATTCCGTAACCACAATTTCAAAACCCGACTCGTTATTTTCCTCTATATTACACGGCTCACTCACCACATTACTCACTAACAACTTTTCATTTTACAATAAATCAAATTAAGATCTAATTAACACTTTCTTTAATCGTTCTTCATCGTTCTTCATTCGTTCTTCGTCGTTCTTCATTTGTTCTTCGTCGTTCTTGAGCAAAATCATCATAAAACCTTCATTTCTTAATTAAATCCGTCCTAACTTATATTTCTAGAATCTCCTCTTCGCTATCCATCTTCAAGTACGGTTTAATTTTAAATCCGACAAAATCGTTTTCAACATTTAATTATGGAAAATCAAGTTTTAATTCTAATAATGTTTTTCTTGTCATTTCTTATAGGGGAAGATTTTGAAGACGAGTTTGGTGACTCGTATATTTTGGGTGAAGATTAGTAGACGGGTTTCTTATTTTATACTTCTTATTTTGGTGCTAATTGGTTTTGCTAGCTAAGGTAACAATTCCGAGTTACTCGACGATTTAATGTTACATAGCCTTTGTTTCTTTGGTTTTTGGTTCATCTTTTGTTTTTGTTCATGTTAGTGTTATTTATGGATTTTTGGTAGTAACATGATAAGTAGTCATTTTTATTATGTTGTATGAATTTATAACATGTTTAGTCTTCTTGACATATTTTTATGATTTGTTCATAATCATGATTTTGTATGGATGGTTGTTAAAATGGTTGTTTGATAATTAAAACATGTTGGAATTAATTTGGTGTTTGTTGTTGATTGAACCGTGTAAGAAGGCTGGAAAAACCAGCCCAAACCAGCCCCAAACCAGCCCCAAACCAGGCCGGTTCAGGCCGGTTCAGGCCCGGTCCAGGCCGGTCTGGATTGGTCCGGATTTGGTCCGTTGGTTTTGTGTCGATGTTTGATTGTTTTGTTGTTGTTTTGACGGGTTTTAAATATGTTAAAGCATGCGGGAAATATTAGGAAACGGTTTTTAGTAAAGTCGATAAAAAACCCAAAACAGCCCAAGTCAGCCCAAAACAGCCCATGGGCCCAGTTCAGGCCCGTGTCTTGGTCGGCCCAAGTCAGCCCGTGGGTCCCTCCCTTGGTCTTGTGACGGTTTTTGAGTTATTGCCGTTTTATCGTGTTTTGTAATATTTAGCAAGTGGGAAATGTTAATAAGTAAAATATTGAATTAAAAAGGTTTTTCATAAAATTATTATTTCTCACATGTTAGAAATTATAAGACGAAATCGTAGTTTAATTTAATATCCTTTAAGTCAAGCGGGTTTGGGTATGATATAATAATTCACATGTTAGAAGTTAATAAAATAACATGTAATGAATATGTTGACTTTTATGTCTAAGTCTATGTGGTAAAGACTCTGTTTCTAGCCGGTTTGATCAAACGGGTTTGGTAAAACTAAGATCTAGTCAGCCCCGTTTTGACTGATGACCCGTCGCGGGACTCGGGTCGGGGATTTGTCTTCAGGTAAGGTTTTATTTAATGAATGAATGAATGAGCCTTAGTAGATCTGAGGCGATATGATATTTGAATATGATTTATATGCAATTAGTCACATGATAGGAAGTTTTCCCCGTGACTGTATAATTGTATGATATATGTCGTGTTGACTAAGTACCCATAGAGAATTATGAGTATATGGCGTCTTGACCATTCTAATTCTAAATGAGTAGCTTGGACCATGACATTGATAGGCTTTACTGTCTTTAACGAGTATAGGTTCACCTGATGATAGCTTTTGTGTCACGGCTTGGTGGGTTTATATCCAAGTCGGGGCATGGCTGCCTAATCCACTTTGGGAATGGAGCCAGCTTAAGTACTAGCCATCTCTGCTTAGGGGGGCGCC